>KE507304.1:0-25688 GCA_000441515.1 Elaeis oleifera
TGAATGTGGGATCATCAGGAATTCATGTCATATCTCCTTGGCTAACATAGTCAGTATAATATAATATTTCTACTATTATACCTTAGTATATATGATCTCTAGCATACATATATATGTAATGCTTTAACTAGTGTACGAAAATATATGTCATGATCTTTCTTCTATAAATAACTAGATGCATTGTGCAATGGATACGAAGAAGTAGGCCACTGTTGCAGCAATAATGAGCGAGATGCGTATATACAGTGAACCCCTCAGTTAAGTAGTCATTCATTATGGCAATAACTTCCAATATTTTGACAAATGCAACTCCTTTTTTTTTTTCATTTCATTGCATGTACTTGCTGTAGCATTTAAGTCATGTCCTTTGATTTGACCCATACGAAACCATGCATATTAGTTCCATCTACATCAATGTGCCCATACTTGCATAAATTTATCAAAATAATATCATATCGGATCATGATAGCGAACAACTATGTTGACCCACATTATCAGATTCCAAATTAATTAAGCTAACAACCATATGGAACTGAGGGGCTGGGAATTAATTTCTCGTTTCAACCTGAACTCTGGTGAATGTGGGATCATCAGGAATTCACATCATATCTCCTCAGCTAACATAGTTCATATAATATAAATAGATTGGATGAATATTTAATTGCCAAGAAATATTTGTGGACTCAGCAAACCTTTTCGCATGCAATAAGAACTTTCATTTTAAAAGCTAAGAATCAGTCTCGTTTGTTTCTTTAACTGCAACCATAGTTAGACATTGTCTTTAAACGTAGTAATTAGAAATCTGTTTAAGAAATAAATATGTTTATATTACATTGCATGCAGTCGATCTCAGAATTTTTACTAGCTTTCATACAAGTACAGAATAATTACTGGAGTAAGAACTCGTATAGAAAAGTTAATGCATGCAATCGGACGGACGAGGGCCGTCGCATGGATATAAACACTGGTGGCGTCCCCTGCGCCGCTCTCTATACAAGGATAATTACATACAAGTCCCTCCAGGTCCAACCCCCAGCCTCTCTCGCAATGGGAGGTATTTTATGATAAATGGGAGGTGTTTACCGTATAGTAATATAATTACTACAAAGTTCAATGCTTTACTAATTAATCATGCCCACGTGGTGATAGATAGCCCCATGAGTGGAAAGAAAATAGGTGGCTTATGTTTGCTGCCATTCAAAGATTGGACGGAATATATATACAGCTATAAATATTAGTAGGATATAAAAATATATATCTATATTTATTTTAAATAAATAAATAAATAAATAAATAAATTTTATAAATATGATATGAATATAAATATATATCAGATAATTAAATTTTATGATTATAAAATCAAATATATTATTAAATAAATGATAAATTAATTAATAATGTATTAACATAATTTTTTAAAATTTTTTTGAGTACTATATAAAATTAAATAAGATAATAAATAAAATTAGATATTCGAATGTGCGTTAGATAGTTGCCTATTCATATTTATATTTAATTTTTTAATAAATATAAATATTTATATTAAATTAATTAATATTTAATTTTTTATTAATATTTAAATAAATTTAAATATAAATTAATTTAAAAAATATTATCTAATCCAATCTCATCCCAAATTCAGCTAAAGAGAGCTCATGCTCTATTTTATGATTATCTGACGGGTGTCTATAACTAATTCATGATCAGACTCGCAACTAATCTGTAGCAAGGTTGTCTGCAGGTTTTAATATTTGATAGGGCAGTTGAAAAGCTGTTTCTCCGCTCAAAACCTTTTTTTAGGGGTTCATTCAATACCCCAATAAATAGCTATATTAAAGAATTTGTAATGGTCCATAAATCACAAACGAATTGATGCAAATTAAAATTGTTTAGATGTATATGGGAGAAATCCGAGGAGGCTCAAGTGTTGTAAGAAAAAAATTTAGAAAGGATAAGAAAATCTTAGAATAACAAAAAAATTACCTTATATAGTAATACCAGATGAATAAGGATTTATAAAACCAATCTTCAATAAATTGATAATTTAGAATAGCCTGGATGGCTATGATTATAGTCATACTATAATAAAAAATTTATTTTTAAATAATTTTTTTTATTTTTGAAAAACTTTTCACATTCCATCTAAATTTTAAATCAAAAATTTAGATAATTTATTTTAAAAAATAATCTTTCAAGCTTAAGAATGAAAGTCAAATCATAGTTCATGCAACCCAAGACCTCCATAAATCAGCCGTTCATCGCTCCATCCACGGTCCAAAATGCCAGCTGGGAATTGATACCGTGCATAGAACAGGTGGTGCCAACGAGGTCTTCGATCAAGTACCCCTTAATTATTTCAACAACTTTCATATAGGATTCGTGATCAGGCTGATCACGTTGTAGGATATCCTTTTCTTGACCCCTATTTGCAAGATATGTAGAGATACTAAATTACTAATCCATATAAAAGGATTAGATCAAATACACCGATATATCAGATAGATTAGGAGGGTCGTGTCTAAATTTCAATTCAGATACTTTAGCATCTATTAATTGAATAGGATCGACATATAGGGCTGAAAATGGTTCGGTTGATTTGATTTTAAATAATTTTTAAAAATTGAATCAATATTTGGTTTAAGAATTTTAAATTAAATATTTGAATAACATAATCAATTTTTTCAGTTCGATTTTGTATCGGTCCGATTAGTTCATATAGCTTTCTTAAGTATTGAAACGGTTTGAACGATTTTTCGATTTAAATGGATGATCGATTTGGTTTTATTTTTATTTTTTATTATGATTCATAATCTAGTAAAATTTGATTTAAGTTAGATTAAAATAGGATCAAATCAACATTTTACATTCTTAATTCATATAAAGCACGTAGTCCAATTTTGAATAAATATATAATATAAGTGTATATATAAATATATATATAGATGTATATATAAATATATAAAATAATGATATTTTAATTTTGATTTGTCGGTTCGATTCGATTTTAACGGATCATATAAATCAATAAATTAGTATTCAAATCGAGATATTATTTTTTTATTTTATTTAATCAAATCGAATCATTTAAACTATCAAACTATCATATTTGGTTCGATTCATATTAGGTTGGATGGTTTAAACGGTTCAATCAAATTTTTACATATTTCTATCAACGTACCAGTAGATGCGAAATTGCAAGGCCATTTCCAAACGAAAAAAAAAAAATTGCAAGGCCATTTGAATCTAAATTTCAGGTGTCGAATCCAAGTGCAATTATGTAAATCCACGTGAAAAAAGAAAATCATTTGCCTCCGGGTCCCAATAAGTTACATTACAGTATCCATGGTAAACGAGATCGTCACTGTTTCCATTTCCCTTCTCTGTTTTCCCTACTATTTTCTTCCTAGTAATTGAAGCTTGGAGCTTCTTCCTTTAGGATTTTTTTTTTTTTTCCAGAGGTTTGTATACTAGAATATGTGGGACTTGTTCCAGCACGTAGTGCCAAGTCCATTCAATCGTAGAAAAAGATGCCAATAGCACTTGTGGAAGCGTTTTCAATTCACTTACTGTAAAGAGGTGTTTGGTTTGCAAGTAGAACCAAAATGGATTGGAATCGTAATTGAAATGATCAAATTTTTCGAAACATTTTATTCATGACCGAAATCGAAAGTTATTACGGTGGTTATCGTGAGCGTCTCGGATCAGCGCTTTATCACAAGATATTTCAAGTTTTTGAATCGTCAATACGACCGCTGACCGCTGTATGAGCTGAGAAGTCCATCTCTATGCTGAGCTGAAGCATCTTTGAAGTCTAACATATATATGAGCTGCTCGATTGACTTATTTTTTAACGTGCGCAACAGCTGTCTATCCCGAATAGATAGGATTTAATGTAACCGTCTCCCCTAATCTCGTGAAAACGATTAAGGACTGAATTATCTCGCCCAATTTGGCATGTCTAACGGTCTGACAATCTCGAGATCGTACGATCTTATAGCTAACAACCCAACTATCCAGCATCCTTCTATAAAAATAACCAGAGCCCCGAGGACCCAGATAAATCCAATCAAATTCCTATCAGAGAATCCGTTGCTGCTCTTTTGTTCTCTATTTTTTTGACTTGAGCGTCGGAAGATTCTCATCGGAGCCACAACCTCCGATTTGGGACTTGTTTTGCAGGTCACTCCAGCGCCAGCATCTCTGCACGAGGATCAGGTATCCATCTTTCAATCTCGACCGATTTCAGCAGCAACAGATAGAGGAAGGGGCCATATTCGCATTCATGGCTCTAAGATGGACATCTTTTCGGCTTTTCAATACTGCTGCTTTTCGACAGATGGCCAATTAAGCTGACAATCAAGTTCAACCACTGGTATCGAAAATCTCTCCGCCAGTCCAATCGATCGTCTCTCCACTGGTTCAACCGATCCAACTGATGCCAATCACGGCCGACCAATTCGGTCAGTTCTTCCAGCAAGTTCAAGATCTGACGATCGCAATCCAAGCAGTCCAAACCTTTCTCATGCCCTTTCAAGTGACGCCATAGCCTCCTCAGGCTGTCTCTGCACCCCCGATAGCGGTGCGTTATACAATTTCTTGGTGGTATCATTTGTGCCTTTCGTAGCGGTGCCCCACAGAATCCAGCTTTGATTGCGGCTTCATAGCCACCATCTCAACCAGAGCCACAGGTGCCTCTTTAAAATCTGGAGAGGAGGTTGACTCATCAAAGTCGCCTTAGGGCCCAACAGCCAGTCGGGCGATGATCTCTAAGCCCACAGTCAGGCCATGATTCAACCTCCGGACGTCGATCTCCTCTGTGCTCAGAGGCTGGTACTATCCGTGAAGTTGATTTTGAAAGACGGTTCCAGAAGTTCGACCAGCAGTTGGGTTAGAAAATAGAAAAGACCCTCAATAATAATGGCTCCTCGGCACTGTCCTGCTATAAAGAATATAATAGCCAGCCACCTTTCGCCCTGAGAATTATGCATGAACCACTCTCCTGCACTTCAAACTGCATCAGCTGGAGATCTACGATGGGACCACTAACCCTGTTGATCATATGGTGATCTTTAAGGCAGCCATGCTCCTTCAGGGAGTATCAGATACAATCCTCTATTGAGCGTTCCCTCCAATCCTTAAGGGAGCCGCTCGACAGTGGTACTTGAATTTGAGGCCGGCATCTATCCATTCTTTGAAGACTTGTGCTGATCTTTCATCGATCATTTCATTAGCAGCCGACGACAGCAGAAGCAGTCCGACTACCTCTATACCATCAAGCAAAAAGAGGGCGAGTCAATCTACTCTTTATGACTAGATTCAATGTGGTGACCCTGAAGGTCCAAAATCTGAATCAGTAGACCGCGATAGCTGTAATGATGAGCAGTTTGCTAAAGAACAACTTGAAAAAGTCATTAATTAAGACTTATTCTCAGAATCTCCCGAATATACCTGTCCATGCGGAGAAGTATGCCCGCATGGAAGAGGCCTTTGCTAATGATACTTCTGTCGGTTCAGCCACGACGGGACCCAATAAGGAGCACCATCCAAGATGAGAGGAGAAAAGATGCCAGCGCTCTCGATCCCCACCTCCAAGGTGGAATAATGGGGTCGAAATTGTCGATCCCGCAATCCTCCAAGAAGGGTTCAGCAACCATCACCTCCTGAGTAGTACAATAACTACTGCCCCTGACTGTTCCTCGAAGAGAAGTATTGTTACAAGTGGGGCCCGAGTTACCTGAGCCTCGATTGATGAGTTCATCTTTGTATATAAATTATTGAGAATTGTGTCCTAAAATCAATCGTATGACGATTGAGTTTATTTTGTATATGAATTATTGATTAATGAATAATAGTTATTCTGATATTTTTCATCACAAAGTTACATCTTTTTTGAACTCTTGTGTTGTGATGGAGTTCTTAGAACTATGTTAGTGTGTGATAAAGAGAGAATTTATCGTATGGTTTTAAATATGTTCATGATCAAATGATACGTCATTACAGGATAATGATGTTTATCGAGTAGAGGTCGTTGTGTGCTATATGGATTGGTTGTCCTCTTAACCAAGGAGTATGATGATATTGGTATGGCATACAGGTGAGATGTAGGAGTACATCATCACAGAATAAGTGACTCACCTGCTGAGCATTTTACTGTCAAGAGCTGCTCGCGAAGCACATGAGTATAAGTATCCTTCAGATCTGAGATAACTATAGTGACTTGCAAGCAATTTACTATGCTTTGGTGTCAGACTATCTGAATTTCTAATGTAGTGACGGAAGGCTACTAGGTACAGTTAGGTACTTACGAAGTCTGTGTATGGATCAAGATGGGATTGACTCCTTCAGATTATTGGAGTTGATGTATCGCTGTATTTAATTTAGTAAAGCCTTGACTAGGATAATTCATGAGATGGATTTGAAAGGTTGAAATATAATGTGGATGAAGCAATCTCGATTGACAATTAACCTGAGACCATCTTAGAGCATTCAGGGTCAAAAGGATGAATTATACGATAACCATGTGTATAGATTCTGAAATATTCTTTTGTGATAATTCGACCTATCTGGATATTGAAAATCATTGCTAAATGGTATCTCGATTAGTGCAGGAATTGGTTCCTGTACTACCGACTTAGTGTTTGAATCTATGGAATCACGCACACAAGTCAGACAAAGTAGAAAGAAATTGGCCTATGTTTATATGTCTAATTTGAAAGTACTTGATTTGATTGAACATATAAACTAACTTGATTGAAAATTAAGTTATAGGTCAAATGGGATTGAAGAGTTGACTATGTCTAGCTAGCACTATATATGAGGTTCAGGTTCGATCCTAGGGATGAACAGTTTCTGATCTATGATTCATGCAGCATATGAAAGATTAAATTTAAATATTAATTAATTTTAGATTATATCTTAATTAATTAGACTTAATTGGGTCTAAAATTCTAAGTTAGACTTGGTACAAAAGTCCTAAAGAGTTTGGGATTGACAGCCTTTCGAAATTATTTCGAACCAGCTTCGAATTAGATTCGAATTGGATCCATTTTGAATGAGATATAAGAAATTCTTCTTATATTGGGATTCTCCACTCATATGGGTCGACCAACATCTAGAATGATGCTGGTTTGGGGTGTCCCATGTGGGTGAGGGATTGGGTGCAAAGTGATTGTCATATGTGATGGTAATTCTATCTCATATAGAGATCCTTCTTTCATGAGTATTGGACTGATTCAAATCAGATTTGAGTTAGGAGTCCTATACTTATTGGATCATGGGATCATCTATAAATAAAGAGGGTCTCTACCTATAGATGTATAGCAAATAAATCAGATTGAGAGAAGAGAAAGAAAAGAGAGGCATGAGGAGAGAGAGGTCCCTTCTTCTCATCCTTGGCATCTCCCCTTGGTGCCGCCCCTTTCTCCTTGGCATGGGGCCCATCTTTGGCATCTCTATTGCTGGTGTGAGGTGTCACACTAGCATCTCTTCTCCTTCATTTGATTGGATTGCGAAAGTGATTTGATCGGAGTTCATCCTACTTTCCTGCAACGTCTGACGTGCATGTGAAGTAGAGGGTCTGCACTTCTAGACCTCCACGAAGGTTAATTCAGATTATTTGAAATTTGATCTCTAGTTTTACTATTAATCAGGTAAAATTTAATTTTATTCATATAGATTAATAAAAAAATTTTAGATGTAATTTGGGTCATCCGGAAAGAAACAGTTTTCTTTCCTTCAATTGGTATCAGCGCAGGCTGTAATACATGCATACATATCTAAATTTTTTAAATTAATTACATAAGATATAATTAAAGTTTTATTAAATATTAAATCTAATTTAAATCTATTTATATAAAATTTTTGATTTGATTTTGATTGGATTAGATGTGCCTAATCAATTATTGATTAAGGTTGTTATAAGTTTGTTATAACAGAATTTTGCTATTGCTGAATTTTTAATGGAATAACAACATAAATTAAAATTTATTTTAAATTTATTTTAATAAATTTTAATATTTTATTTTTATTATAAAGTATGATTTATTTCAGATCTAAATTGGATCCATTTCGTTAGATATTTAGATCTGAATCCTATCGAAATTCAGCACTATGCGAAAATAGATTTTATCAAAATTTATTTCTTATGTATTCTTATTGTATCTAATTAATTTTTATATGATATCAAATCTAAAATTAATATTTATAATTAGTATAAGATGTATTTTAGATCTGATATAATGTATATGATGCATCAAATCTAATTAGATTAGATGAAGAACATGATTGATAAGATCAAGGATATATTCATGACATAAATAGTTTTATCAATAATTATATATTGATGTGATTATATATGAAATTAGATTTCAGATCTTAGTAGCCTAGTACTCGGATTGATGAGATCACCAGACTATTCAGTCATAGAAGATTGAAGAGATTAATCTCTTTTTTGTCTATTCGATGGGTTCTCTTGTAACGTGTAAGAGTGTCATTGTGATCCAATTTCATGAAGAAGAAAAGCGAATAGATTTTATATATTATTTTGATCATAAATATATTTTGATTAGATCTAAAGTGATTTATAATTTATTACAATAAGATAAAATTTAGATATAAAATTATTTTAAACCTAAATAGCATGTTACATATGATGTAATTAGTATTGATCTAAAAGTTATCATGATGAATGAGATGTATGTATGAAGTTTGGCTCATACCTATACATGTTTAATTATTAAATATATTATAAAAATTTATTTTTATGAATTGAAAGATATAGTATGCTTCATCTGAAATTCTTATAAAATAGTTTTACAGACTGAAATATACGTTTCACATATTTAATTTAAATTAAGTTTGAATGATTTAGATTTGAGAATTAAAAATTATTAAGACACCACATAAATCGATGGGCAATGGATTAACTTGAATCAGATCCTTCTAATGGGTTAGACCTAGGGTTAGACCCAGAGTTAGAAATACATATGGACCAAGTAGAAAAATTGGTTAAATCTAATCAAGTGTTGAATTAGATTAGGTCAAAATTTTTTAGATCAATCTCAATAGTTAAAGTTTGATCAAGTCAATATCTTTGACCCTAATAAATGGACTATAATCATGGCTCCGTGGTTGAGCCCAAATCTTTTGATGAATCAAATCAAAATTAATTAACCAATTGGTGTCTGAGATAAGTTGGGCAGATTTGATCAAGTAATTTTTAATTGAGAGCTATTCACCTAGATGCATCTATGGTGAGTTAAGGGCATATCCTTTCCACTAATCTCACTTACTTGACCAACATGGTAGATTATATTTTGATTAGGTCACTAGTTGATTCGTGTAGACCCATGCCATTAAGGTGAATCAGTGTGACTAATTTAGGTGTCTTTAGACTAGCTTGTGTTTAATCCTCTATATAACTTGGTGAAGTCAGTGGGAGGATTTGCAGCCTGCAGGTTGACTTCAGATTAATGAAATTAAATCTTCTAAATTATTAAGTCCATAAAATGATCAAATTATGAGATAACTTGGTCATAGCCTCCTATTAAGGTATGTGATAAGGAGTCCAATATTCCAAATAGACATTAGAGGCACCACACGTTTGGTGTCTATTACATATTGAAATTGTCATTCATCATATTATCATCATGATGTACTTTCAGATCAATGCTCAAGTTGGTCGAGCTATACTTGGGCTTGGACATCTGTTTGTTGGATTCACTTGATGTGTCATGTTAATGGTTGGACCTAACCGAGATTTTTAGTAGAAGCGCCACACGCCTGCTGAAGGGATGCCTGGAGCAAAACCTAATTGCTAGAAGTTATTTGGAGAAACAATTGGTTATGAACCTACCTATGGATACACTAGGGTTGGTCGAGTCACACTTAGGCCCGAATGCAGTTCGTGTGATTTTTAGTACCCGTTAAGGAATTAGTTTAATTCTTCGAGTTGGACATAGAGGCTACCACTTCGTAAAAATAGTGGAAGAATCTTTAGACTAAAGTCCATATATTCAGGATTAAAAGTAATTTGTATACTAATAGGCTTATATTTTCTTTCAGTTATAGTCAATACACTATCCTTCCGTTTGCTGTTGGATAGCGACAAGCTCACTGGACCCAACTTTGATAGCTGGTATCGAAAGTTGAAGATTGTCTTGGAGCATGAAAGAATTTTATACGTCCTTATGGATGAGGCACTTGAAGAACCTACAGTCAACGCTTCTCGTACCGTGAGAGATACTTACATAAAGTGGCTCAATGACCGCACGACTGTGCGTTGTGTGATGAGGGCAGCTATGAACGATGAACTTAATCGTAAGATCGAGGATGCGCAGCCTGAGGAGATCATTCAAATATTGAATGAATCCTTCGACACCCCTGAGGATGTGAAGAGACACAAAATCTCCTGCGTAGTGTTCAATGTCCATATGCGAGAGGGGGCTTCAGTCACCGATCATGTATTGTACATGATTGAGCAAATTGAATGCCTTAGCAAACTTGACTTTTCGTTGTATGAACAGTGAGGTAAGGATGCTATCCTCAATTCGTTACCAAAATCCTACGTATCCTTTCTCAGTCATTACAGAATGACGAAGCCTGCAGTGAACTACCATGGTTTGTTTATAGCAGACTTTTGAGAAAGATCATCAGCTCCAAAAAAGAGCCAGTGAATTTAGTGAGAGGTTCATCTGCAAGGTGTCAATCCTCTAAGAGATAAAAGAAAAGAAGGTGCAGAAATCTTATGCCGTCGATCTTAAGCAAAGCAAATCATCAAAAATTGACAAGAGTCAGGCAGAATGCTTCTTCTATAAGAAGCTAGATCATTAGAAAAAGAATTATCTTGCTTATATAGCCACCCTTGACCCAAACAGACCTAAGAATAAGAGAAAGAAGCAAACGGTTGCTTCACAAGGTACTTATATAATAACTCCTCGTAATTTCTCTATTTGTGATACTACTACCTGGATATTGGATATCGAAAGTCCGATTAATATATGCAATTCGTTGTAGGGACTACAGGTAAGTAGAAAATTTTGAGAGGGTGAGCGATTCTTTAACATTGGAGATGGAAGTTTTGTTCCAGTTCTGATCTAAAAAATTGTAGCTTGTCTTCGAGTCCAGTAATGTCATGTTAGATGATTGTCATTATTGTTCCTCTTTATGATGAATGTCATCTCTATAGATCTTTTGATCAAACTTGGTTATAAGTTTATAATAAAGGATGATTTTGTGATATTATTATGAATGATAGTACAATTATATATGAACAATTAAAATATGACATATACATAATATCATGGCTTGTTAGTATAATGTACACAACCAGCAAATGTCCTAAATTAGATATGTCAGTGAATCCTACCTTTGACATTGTAGGCTTGGTCATATGAACAAGAATAGAATTGACAGATTGATTAAAAAATATGTCCTTGAGATAGATGATTGTGAATCATTACCTACTTGCGAATCCTGTCTACTTGGTAAGATGACTAAGTCACTTTTTAAGAAAAAGATGAAAGAGCCAGTGATGTCCTAGGGCTAATACATACTGATGTATGTAGACCTATGAACATAAGTGTCAGAGGAGGATATTTCTACTTCATTACGTTTACAGACGATCTATCGAGATATGAGTATGTCTATCTTATGAAGCATAAGTCAGAATCATTTGAAATATTCAAACGATTCCGTGCTGAAGTAGAGAAACAAACTGAAAAGAGCATTAAGATCCTTCGGTCAGATCGAGGTGGTGAATACCTCACCAATGAATTACTGACATATCTAGAAGAGAATAGGATTATCTCACAGTGGACCCCTTCTGGAACACCACAACATAATGGAGTGTTGGAGAGGAAGAATCAAATCTTGTTAGACGTGGTCCAATCCATGATGGACTTTGTGAGTCTGTCAATCTCTTTTTGGAGATATGCTCTAGAAATTGCCTGCTATATTTTGAATAAAGTACCGAGCAAATCTGTCGATAAAACTCTATATGAGATGTGGACTAGGCGTAAGCCAGTGCTCTCATACCTTAGGATCTGGGGGTGTCCAGCTTATGTCAAGCATTTAAAGACAGATAAGCTGAGACCAAAATCTGATAGATGCTTGTTCGTAGGGTACTCAAAGAAACTAAAGGATACTACTTCTATCTTACTGCAGAGCAAAAGGTATTTGCTAGTAGTCGGATAGTTTTTTGAAAAAAAGTTTCTTGGTGAAGGAGCTAATGCCTACAAAATTGAACTTGATGAAGTTTATGAGGTAGAAAGACCGACATACATAGAATTGAATTTGATTGGAGAATCAAATCCGAAGCCAGTAGAGGCACCATTAAAGAGATCCGATAGAGTACAGCGTCAGTTAGACAGATATTATAGTTTCTTAGTCCAGAATGATGATCCCATTGAACTTGATGAGAATGATGAGGATCCGATCACCTATATGGAGGCCATGCAAAGGCCTGACTCTTAGAACTGGCTTAAGGACATGAAGTCCGAGATGGAGTTCATAAAGATCAACGGTGTATGGACACATTTGATCCATCTGAAGGGATAAAATTTATAGGGTGTAAATAGATTTTCAAGAAGAAAAGAGAAGCGGACGGGAAGGTAGAAACCTATAAAGTCCGTCTAGTTGCCAAGGGTTACTGTCAGTATTATGGTATTGACTATGACAAGACATTCTCTCCTGTGGTAATGTTTAAGTCCATCCGAATTATGCTTGCTATCTCTGCATATTTAGATTATGAGATCTGACAGATGGATATCAAAATCACTTTTCTTAATGAGGAGCTAGAAAAGAGATGTATATGATACAGCTTTAAGGGTTCACATCCACAGATGAGTCGAAGGTGTGCAAGCTGAAAAATTAATTTATAAACTTAAGCAGGTGTCTAGGAGTTGGAACATGCATTTTGATAAGATGATCGAAACATATGGCTTTGTTAGGAATAGAGAAGAGCCTTGCGTCTACAAAGGGACTTCCGATTCTATAGCCATCTTCTTTATGCTGTATGTGGATGACATACTGTTACTAAAAAATGACACTTCGATTTTACAGAGTATGAAGCTGTAGTTATCATCACAGTTCTCCATGAAAAATTTGAGAGAAGCATCCTACATCCTAGGGATGAAGATCTATAGGGATAGATTTAGAAGGTTGCTTAGATTGTCCCAATCCATGTACATTGACACCTTATTAAAGCGGTTCAACATGGATAATTTCAAAAAGACTATCTTCCAATAGACCATGGAATTACTCTTTTCAAGAAAAATTATTCGACAACTCCTGAGAAGAGAGAACGTACGAGTAGAATACCATATGCTTTGACAGTGGGATTTATCATGTACACTATGACATGTATGAGATCGGATGTGGCCTATTCACTAGGGATAGTGAGTAGGTACCAGTCTGATTTGGATGAGAAGTATTAGAAGATTGCAAAAATAATTCTTAAGTATTTGAGAAATTCTAAAGACTAATAGCTTATCTATGGAGACACTGACCTGAAACTTATGAAATATACTAATTTAGTTTTCAATCAGATTGTGATGACAGCAGAAGCATGTCGGACTACATATTTACTCTGAATGGAGGAGTTATTTGCTGGAAGAATTTCAAGCAACATACTGTGGCCGATTTTGTATGTAAAGTAGAATACAATACTGTATTGGATGCTGCAATATATTCTAAACCACTATTACTTAGGATGAGAGATTATGAATCGAGATGACGTTGAGCTTTAGAAGATCGACGGAAAGGAGAACCTAGCCGACCCTTCACTAAAGCTCTTGGGATTAAAGAGTTTGATGACTTCAAATGGAAGATGGGTATAAGATACTGTCCTGATTGACTTTAGTCCAAGTGAGAGTTATTAAAATTATGTCCGAAAATAAATCGTATGACGATTGAGTTCATCTTTATATATAAATTATTGATTAATAAATAATAGTTATTCTGATATTTTTCATCATAAAGTTACATCTTTCTTAAAGTCTTGTGTTGTGATGAAGTTCTTAGAACTATATTAGTATGCGATAAGAGAAGATTTATAATGTAGTTCTTAAATATGTTCACGATCAAATAATATGTCATTACAGAATGATGATGTTTATCGAGTAGAGGTCGTTGTGTACTATATAGATTAGTTATCTTCTTAACCAAGGAGTGTGGTGACACTGATATGGCATACAGGTGAGATGTAGGAGTACATCGTCACTGAACAAGTGACTCTTCTGCTAAGCATTCTGCTGTCAAGAGCTGCTCGCAAAATATATGAGTATAAGTATCTTTCTGACTTGAGATCGTCATAGTGACTTGCAAGCAACTCACTGTGCTTTGGTGCCAGACTATCTGAATTTTTAATGCAGTGACGGAAGGCTATTGGGTACAGTCAAGTACTTGCGAAGTCTGTGTGTGGATCAAGATGAGATTGATCCCTCCGAATTATTGAAGTTGATGTATCGCTGTATTTAATTAGTAAAGTCTTGATTAGGATAATCCATAAGATAAATTTGAAAGGTTGAAATACAATGTAGATAAAGCAATCTCGATTGACAGTTAACCTGAGACCATTCTAGAGCATTCAGGGTCAAAAAGATAAATTATACGGTAACTATGCGTATGGATTCTGAAATATTCTTTTACGATAATTCGATCTATCTGGACGTCAAAAATTATTGCTAGATGGTATCTCGATTAGTACAGAAATTAATTCTTGTGCTACCGGCTTAGTATTTGAACCTATGGAGTTACGCACACAAGTCAGACAAAATAGGAAGGAATTGGCCTATATTTATATATCCAATTTGGAGGTACTTGATTTGATTGAACATATAAGCTAACTTAATTAAAATTAAGTTATGGATCAAATGAGATTGAAGAGTTGACTATGTCTAGCTAGTACTACACATGAGGTTCATGTTCGATCTCGAAGATGAACAGTTTCTGATCTATGATCCATAGAGCATATGAAAGATTGGATTTAAATGTTAATTAATTTTAGATTAGATCTGAATTAATTAAGCTTAATTGGATCCAAAATTTTAAGTTAGACTTGGTATAAAGTCCTAAAGAGTTTGAGATGGACAGTCTTTCAAAATTATTTCAAACCAGTTTCGAATTGGATTCGAATCGGATCCATTTTGGATGAGATATGAGAAATATTTTTTGCACTGAGATTCTTCTCTCATATGGGCCGACCAACATCTAGAATGATGCTGGTTTGGGGTGTCCTATGTGGATGAGAGATTGGGTGCAAAGTGGTTGTCATATGTAATGGTAATTCTATCTCATGTAGAAATCTTTCTTTCATGAGTATTGGACTGATTCAAATCAGATTTGAGTTAGGAGTCCTATACTTATTGGGTCATAGAATTCATCTATAAATAGAGAGGGTCTCTACCAATGGATGAATAGCAAACAAATCAGATTGAGAGAAGAGAAAGAAAGAGAGAGGCGTGAGAAGAGAGAGAGGTCCCTTCTTCTCATCCTTGACATCTCCCCCCAGTGCCACCCCTTTCTCCTTAGCATGGGGCCCTTCTTGGGGGTCTCCATTGCTAGTGTGAGGTGTCACACCAGCACCTCTCCTCCCTCATTTGATTGGGTTGCGAAGGTGATTTGATCGGAGTTCATCCTACTTTCCTATGGTGTCTGATGTGCATGCGAAGTAGAGGGTCTGCATTTCCAGGCCTTCGTGAAGGTTTTATTCAGGTTATTTGAGATTTGATCTCTGGTTTCATTGCTAATTAAGTAAGGACTTGATCCTTATTTATGTAGATTAATAAAAAAATTTTAGATGCAACTCGAGTCATCTGAAGAGAAATAGTTTTCTTTCTCTTCAACTTGAGTTTGAGGCTGGCATCTATCCATTCCTTTAAAGACTTGTGCCATTCTTTCATCGATCATTTCATCAGCAGCCGACGACAGCAGAAGCGGTCCGACTACCTCCATACTATCAAGCAAAAGGAGGGCGAGTCAATCCACTTTTTTGTGAATAGATTCAATGTGACGACCTTGGAGGTCCAAAATCTGGACCAGTCGACTGCGATAGCCATAATGATGAGCGGTCTACTGAAGAACGACTTGAAAAAGTTATTAATTAAGACTTATCCTCAGGATCTCTTAGATATATTTGTCCGTACGGAGAAGTATGCCCACATGGAAGAGACCTTTGTCGATGATACCCTGTCAGTTCAGCCACGATGGGACCCAGTAAGGAGCACTATCCAAGATGAGAGGAGAAAAGACGCCAGCGCTCTCAGTTTCTATCTCCGAGGAAGAATAATGGGGGTCAAAATCATCGATCCTACAGTCATCCGAGAAGGGTTCAGCAACCATCACCTCTTGGGCAGTACAATAACTGCACGCCTCTGACTGTTCCTCGGAGAGAGGTGTTGTTACAAGTGGAGCCTGAGTTACCTGAGCCTCAGTTGATGAGAACAAGATCAGAACGCCATCGAGATCTAAATAAATACTGCTTTTACCATCATGATCATGGTCACGATACTGAAGACTGCCACTAGCTTCGCGATGAGATCAAGAGGCTTGTCAGGTAGGGTGGCTGAATCATTTTATCCGGAGAGCGACCCCTCAACGTTGAGCTCTGAGAGTTTAGTAGCCACCCCCTTTGCCTTAGCAGCCTCTCCCTCTGCCTCACCGCAGCAAGCACCAGCACGATAGGAATGGCAGCAGGTCGGAGGGCAAATGGTGGAAGAAGAGCGATCCATTCGAAGAGAAATCCACAAGATTACTTGGGGTCATCTGGGTCAGGGGAGTTCCTCGGCTTACAATGCCATCCTTGGTCATCCTAGCTTGTGGACTTTGAAAGCTAACGTCTCAAGCTACCATTTGATGATGAAGTTTCCGACCAAGCACAGGGTGGGGCAGATCTGAGGTAACCAAGCCATGGCTCGTGAATGCTTTACCACCAAACCAACCGAGGATCTTTTAGATGTCCTGCTGAGGAAGGAGAATCCAAGCCGGATGGTGAAAATTGGCTCATGTCTAGATGAGAGTTCCAAGATGGTGTTTTGATGCTGCGACAAGCCGAAATCTCATAGTCTACTGAGCAGGCACTAGGAGGGTTATCGTCCGACTGAAGATTCTTACTGGATGGATGAAGTGGTACACCTAGGAACTGGTAGGCTAAAGAAGCTTGACGGGACTCCAATTTTCAAACCATGAAACTCGATGAACCTCAGCATATATTACCAATGATATAACTATTTTTCATGATAATAAAATTTACAGAGCCATCAATTTGCGATGGGTACCTGAGTTCTCCAAGAGTTGCATCCTCCTTCTACTTAAGACCCTGAATTATAACTGCGGTCAACTAACGTGAGGGCTAACTTATCAAACCCCTGAGAATACTTTGGCGACTCCGAGGTGGGGCTAACTTATCAAACCCCTGCAAAATCTGAGTCGCACGAGAAGTGGAGGGAGATCCTTGAGGAAACCTCTAGAGGAATAACTAATCAGGCCCTCAGAATGCTGTTGAGAGTGCAAGATGCCGTAGGCACAAGCTCACCGCTGGCATGCACTATCTCTCATATGAAGATGAGAAGTGCTAGATACCGTAGGCATAAGATCGCCACAGGCACACAAAGTCACTTGTGAGGGCTAACTTACCAGACCCTCGAGAAGACCTCGGTGACTTCGAGGTGGGGCTAACTTACTAGACCCCTGCAGGGCCTGAGTCACACAAAAAGTGGAGGGAGACCCTTGAGAAAATTTTTGGAGGGATAACTAATTAGACCCTCAGAATATCTCCGAGAGTGCAAGATGCCGTAGGTACAAGCTCACAGCTAGCACAGACTGCCTCTCGTGCGAAGACGAGAAGTACTAAATGCCATAGGCATAAGATCGGCATAGGCATATAACGTCACTTGTGAGGGCTAACTTATCAGACCTTCGAGAAGATCTCGATGACTCTGAGGTGGGGCTAACTTATCAGGCTCCTAAAGAGCCCGAGTTGTGAGAGAAGCGGAGGAAGACCCTTGAGAAAACTTTCGGAGGAATAACTAATCAGACCTTCAGAATACCATCAAGAGTGCAAGATACCGTAGACACAAGCTCACCACTAGCATACACTACCTCTCATGCGAGGACGAGAAGTGCTAGATACTGGAGGCATAAGATTGCCACAGGCATACAACGCCACTCATGAGGGATAACTAATCAGACCCTCAGAATATCGTTGAAAGAGCCCTAGATACCGTTGGCATAAGATCGCCGCAGACACACAACGTCACTTGTGAGGGCTAACTTACTAGACCCTCGAGAAGACCTTGACGACTCCAAGGTGGGGCTAACTTATCAGACCCATGTAAAGTCCGAGTCACGCGAGAAGTAGAGGGAGATCCTTGAGAGAATCTTCAGAGGGATAACTAATCAGACCATCAGAATACCATCGAGAGTGCAAGATGCTATAGGTACAAGCTCACCATTGGCACACACTATCTCTCGCACGAAGATGAGAAGTGCTAGATGCTGTAGGCATAAGATTGCCACAGACATATAACGCCACTCGTGAAGGATAACTAATCAGACCTCAGAATGCTGCTGAAAGAGTCCTTGATGCCATAGGCACAAGATTGCCACCAACATACACTACCTCTTCAGAAGAAGAATAAAAAGACGGACAATGTATGGCTAGAGACATTACCTCAATAGTACTCTTTTCACCTGAGATATTGTCTCAGACTCAGGAGTAGGAGGTAGTATTGAGATGATTATTATGATGCCTTAGATCTATGGATGATCAAATTATATTCAAATTGCTATAAACAGCTCTAAATATATTCACTTCAATCGAAGTTGTTCTAAATATATCCATGCTAAAGCTGAGCTACCTAAAATCTTACTCATTTGAGCTGAGTATTGAGCATTTTCTCATGCTGATCTGAGCGTCTATTTGTGCTATTCTCTGTGAGCTGAGCAAAATTCACAAAATCCACAGATGCAAATTTAAAGTTGAAAATAAAGCAATGACTTCCAAATAAATATTCTTTTATTTTTAAAGTTTTACAAGAAAAAGTGATGCTCCAAGCACTTTACAAGAAAAAGTTGGTGTTTCGAATACTTTAGAGGATGGTTGCTCTAGGCATCATCTTGCGAATAAGAGAAGAAACAAGGAAAGAGGTAGAAGAGGAGGATAGTAGAAGAAGGAGAGAAAATAAGAGAAGAAGATGAGGAGAGACGTCCCGCTGCAATTGATGGAGCATCGGATCGGCTCGGTGAGCTTGTTCGATCTTCGTCCATCAAGGACTTCGCCTCCTCACCATCTGGATGAGCTGATTCAATCTTCATCCATCGAAGTCTCCATCGCTTCATCGGTACTGTCAGTCTGTATGTCGTGAAGTTCTAGATATGATATTATCCTCAGCAGACGGATCTTACAATCATTGAAGCCTTGGATGAAGGTGGCAGTGGCGACGTCGAATATTTTCTCCTGAACGCCGCAGAATCTCGAAACTTTGCAATGCAGTACTTTTGAATTACAGGTGGGATGTGCTCAAGTTGAGGGGAAGCCTTGTCGCAAAAGGTAAGGAGGTGAAAGCCCATGAGAAGAGGATGCGTCGGCCCACCTAGCTCCCTCTCTTTCATAGACTAAATGCCTTCGATGGGCATCCCTTATAATGGCATTCCACTCTCTCATTCATTGCTTAATTAACTCTAAGGGTGGCAGATTCGAAGGCAACGATATGGCAACAAGTAGAGAAGGGGACTTCTTGCCATAGAAAGAGGGGTAGAGATCCCTTTGCTCTCTGGTTTCCTATTTATAAGTTCTAAAGCCACATTAATCGTCAATCGATGCTTCCCAGGAGTTAATGGCCAAACAGTCAATGATGCACCTTCTCTGAAGTGAAATAAATTCTTACGATGCTTCGTAAGATAAAATGTGCTCACGTGGCATATCTTCATAGACCCCGTGCCGTCTCCCAGTTGTGGTCTTATCGGGTGAGTCATCGACCGTCATTCTCCATAATCATCCGCATTTAAGAGAATAGAATGATATTATCATTCAATTAAATTATCTCAGATCGATATAAGTAAGTTCACATAGCAGAAGTATGATAAAAAATTTCACTCATTTTATTCTTTCAAAATTTTCTTACAATGATCCTAAAACATGAAAAAGAGAAATACAAAATTACAAGATGATGCTTGGAGCTGAGGTGCTGGCCACTGAGACATCCATCGCAGTAGAATCCTAGATAATCCAAAAAATTTAAGTTTAGATCTAGATATTGGCATCAACTTGGGCTCGGATAGACTGTCTTCCAGCGTCATAGGCATCGGTGGAATATTTAGCTCTTTCTTCCTTATATTCTTCTGAGGTCCGAAAGTCCTCCACAGCCTTAATAGCGACCTTGGCTGTTCGCTTCTCCTCCACCCCCAGTCGGGCCTTCAGCTATTTTATTTCTTTTTACAGGTGAGAGTTTTCCTTGCTAGCGGCCGCGTTCCTCTTTGCCTGAGCTTCGAACTCCGCTGCCTTGCCCAGCGGTTGAGAATTCTCCTCAACAATCTTCCTCAACACCACCTCAGCATCTTCAACTCTACTCTCGATGGTGTTGACTTTCATGGAGACTTCTCCAACTTCCTTCTCGGCCTTCTCTTTTGCTCTTTTGAGCATCTCAATTTCGAGCCTAGACTTCTTTGCCTCTTTGGCCAGCTCATGGGAGCTTTCAATATATCTATTTAAGTAATGGGTGAGCTGGTAAATGAAGAAAAATTTATAAGTAATAAATGAGCATACAGTAAGTATTAAATGAGAAAGCCCCAACATACTCGAATGACGCAATCCATGACTCCTCTCTTTATCTCCCTTCGAGGAACGTTCAACAACTCATTCGCATCGGTAGGGAGTAGTCCGGAGAGTAGCTTGCTCGCCAGCGTGAGATCTCTCAATGCTGAAGCCTCAAGCTTTAGCTCGGCTGGCGCAGTTTCAGATGTGCCGGCAACCTCAACTGGTACTTCATTTAAGGAGGATTTGATAGTAGGTGAAGCTGATCGGATCGGAGAGCTGAGAGGAGCAGGTAGGCTCAGAATCACCTCCTTCAGACCTTGATTTGCAAGGTCCACCCGCGACTTGTGGTAGCTGAGGTGGTAGGCAAGTCGCTTTTCACCTGCGTAATCTCATGACCTTTCAGATGAGAAGGTTTAGACTCTCTGCCTTCAAAGTCAATCGTGCGGGATCTCTGACTTTGGCCCGGAGACTCCGCCCGGTGGCGGACTTGGCACCTCTTTTTCGTAGGATTTTCTTCTCTTTTGGTGGGCTCGAGCTCTTTCCAGCATCCAGCTCTGAGATCATGATGATCAAATTGTAAGACAAACAGAGTCAGGAGATCTAAGACCAAGACAGCTAACTCACATACCTTGAGGAGTGATTTGGCTGATACCAGCATTAAACAGCACCTGAGCCGACAGCAACTCTTTCAACTCTGGAACCCTGAAGCTCTACAGAGCTACCATCTTCTGCTCTAGGCTCTTGTTCATCAAAGGTTCGTTTAACGTAGCCTGTTGAGGTTCGCCTCAGGTGGTAAAATTTCAATCCTCGTCTAACGTTTGCGAGACGAAGAAAATCTTGGCTTTTAACCATGCACGACAGAAGGCATACCCAGAAATATCAGGCAGAAGCCGTCTTTTTCTTCTGTGAAGTCTTGTATCACCATCCATGTGAGTCTGGATGCCGCTTGAGGTTGAAGAGAAAATGAAAGAATGTAATATTTGGCACAATCTCAACCAGCACGCATACCACGGTGAAGCCACAGATATGCCATCATGTATTCAGCACCACCGTACACGGGGATATATCAAAATATTGGAGGAGCACCACAATAAAAGATGGAGAGAAAGCCTCAATCTAGCTTGAAAGCACTCCTTGTAGAAGCCTATATGTCTTAAAGGCGGACTGCAGACTCGATCACCCGATCTCGAGACTTCAAGTTGGAATATGGAGGTATTTGATATTGCTCATACAGCATGATTATGTCCTACTCTATCAACTTTGATCTGAAATCTAACGGTGCAAAGTCAGGCTCCATGGTGGCCATCTCTCCCTCTCTCATGTAGGAAAGTCGCGAAAGGATGAAAAGAGAGGAACTCGCAGTAGAAGGAGAAGATAACCATAATTTGTATGATCCGCATCTCGTTCTGTCTGGAGATTTTACATAACCTCAGACTTGAATGAGACCTTCAAAAGCTACCTCCAATTGGTATATTAATTGTAGGAGATATGCATCGATAAAAGACTAGCGTATGCGCGACACATGAAGATTACGAATGAACATGATTGCTGCCATCGATATGGTAGTTAATGCCAATGGCAGGTGAATCATACTTTACGCCACTTTCGAAGGAATGTGTGCAGATGTGCACCAGTTCTTCCCATGCAGATGCAATTCGAATTTCAGTCTTTTAAAATCTGTATGACAGGTATGAAAATTTATCCCAAATCGGAATGAGAATTATAATCTCTACTACATTTGCAATTCTAACCACAACTAGAGCTAGCTCGAATTTTCGTTCTAACTTCTGCTCGACTTATGCCTTGCTTGAAGCATAACACAGGCTAAGTATTCGTCTAGGCTATTACTCTAATCAAGTTTTATACTTACAATCAGGGGTCGAGCATATATTAAAAATTTGATTCACATATTTAAAAGCATGATTTATATTCATAAAAAAAAGAGAATATATCTGTTCATGTAGAGATTCTATTACAAGATCAGAGACTTCAGATCATAGAAAATAAAAAAGAGAGGACATAAATCACTCCTCAGAGAGATTGTCGGGGTGGTCATTTGCAGAATGGTATTTTCGATGCTAACAATACTTTCGATCTGGATGGCTGTATCGATCTTGTCCATCTCATCCGAAAAGTGGGACGATATTATAAACCTCGATCAGTTATCCGAGGACACTGTCTGTAAATCTTCGTCCAGACAATCGATTTGAAGATGCTTGATGAAGTCAGGAGAAAAGTGCACCTGGGCAATGGACACTTCTCGAAGCTTGCAAAGAACGCCATCTTGCAAGCTTGGGCTATGATTTTAGCCCCTTCCTTCTCCAGCTGCTTTCTCTTACTTTCAGCACATTTGAGTAAAATCTCCTGATCTCTAAACTTATCTCAGAGAAGCTTATGATTTACCTCTCTCTTCCAACCTCTTCTTCGGGTGCTCCACCTCTGATCTGATCTTCTGGACTCCCGAAAGCGACTCTGGGGAGGCCTGAACTCCCTTGGAAGTGGAGCGCCCCTCTCTTCGAGGAGCTCTCTCTCCACAGTTTGTCCCTTCGGAGATTCTGGCCCTCTTGGATGGACTACCACTAAGGCTCCTTCGAGAGTGAGTTTTAAACAAAAAACCTCTTCTCACTTCAAGTGTCCTCCTCAAGTACTCCAGGTCATCATTGATCCGACGACAGTTTCTCTCAGTCTCAAACCTCTATCTCTCAAGGGTTCTAATCCATCCTTCGAGATCTTCAATCCTCCTATTGGTTCTAGATTTCTGTTGTTCAAGAGCCTCAATCTGTCTTTCGATCTGCTATAGTTTTTCATCCCAACGGAAAATCGACTCCTAGGCCTTCGAAGAGCCTCCTCTGTAACGCTGAGCTCTTTGATCAGCTCAATATTATTCCTCTCTAGATGCTCTAATCGATACTTTAGCAAGTCGATCTCCTCCTTCTCCATCGTCGAAACATCGAGGTTAGAACTGACGAGGCATTGGCCCATATGTACAAGGGATCTTAAAACATCAGCAGATCGCTTCTCCCTCCTTTGTTTGTTGAGAAACAACCTCTCGGCTGGCGGTAGGAGATTCCTCAAGTACTCCACCATAGATTGGAGGCTCTCTTCTATGGATGGAGCATGAGGGTCGAATCTGAGGGTCCGCATAAGAAGTGGATGTAAGAAAATGCCCAGCAGGAGTCGCCATCTCTAAAGATCTCTCAGTCTCCATCATCGTCGCTAAATCCTTCTCCGAGTTGTCGATCATCTTTTCCATCTGTGCCGTCTCAGTCGGATCTTTTTCAGAGCATCCCTCGATGCTCATTTTCGATGCCGTCTCCGTCAGTGCCCCGTCGATTGAAATTTTTTCTGGAAAATCCTGCATCATAGCTTCCAATGATAGGGTCGTGGGCTCAATGGTAGGAGCAGCATGTTCTTCTTCTCCGATCATAGGTCCCGTTTCAGCAACTAAAATCACGACCTGCCTCCTACGAGCCAGAACTTGCTCAAGTCTCTTCACTCATTGTGAATCCATCTTTTTCTAAAGAATCATGATGAATAATCAGTACAAAAAAGATTTATAGCTATCTCTGCAGATCTGTGGCTACCTCTGAAGATCTGTGGCCATCTGTGCCTTCAAAGCATAAATTTAAAGAAGAAAGAAAATGAAAAGCTATTGTAAAGTACTTAAAATCATGAAGAGTCCGTCGTCTAAGTGGTCCCATCAGTTATGCTCGTCCGCATCAGTCACGTTAGGCTGACATCATACGCTTTAAATACAGAAGGTAGGCATGAAGGTAGAAGCGCGTGGTTTTGGATCCGAGGCACTTTTAGAATATTCCTTTCGTCTGATTCTTAGACTCAGGAGTAGGGTGTAGTGTTACGGTGGTTACCGTGAGCACCTCGGATCAGTGTTGTATCACAAGACATTTCAAGTTCTCGGATCATCAATAAGACGGCTGACCGTCATATGAGCTGAGGAGTCCATCTCCTTGCTGAACTAAGGCATCCCCGAGGTCTAATCTGTGTATGAGCTGTTCAGCCGACTTATCTCTTCAACGTGCACAACAGCTGTCTATCCCAAATAGATAGAATTTGACGTAACCATCTCTCCTAATCTCACGGAAGCGATTAAGGGCTGAATTATCTCGTCCAGTTTGGCATGTCTAATAGTCTGACAATCTCGAGATCGTACGATCTCACAGCTAACAATCTAGCTGTCCGGCATCCTTCTATAAAAATAGTCAGAGCCTCGAGAATCCAGGTAAGTCCAATCAAATCCTTCTCAGAGAATCCGTTGCTATTTTTTTATTCTTTGCTTTTCTGATTGGAGCATCGGAGGGTTCTCGTCGGAGTCATAACCTCTGATTTGAGACTTATTTTGCAAGTCACTCTAGTACTAGCATCCCTACACAAAGATCAGATGTCCATTTTCTGATCTCGATCGATTTCAGCAGCGATAGAAGTGAAATGAAAATTTGAATCTTTAAAAGAGAATAAAGATTGAGTTTTAGCATTTGTATTTCGTCTCAAAATTTAAATTAGAATTGGAATGAATTTTCTTCCAATCAAATGAGTGGAACAAATTATCCATTTTCATTCCGTCTTTCGACTTCGACTCCCCAACCAAACAAACACCCACTGATTTCTGGATGCCCCCGGTCTCCAAACGTACTAGTGTTTGCCCGCTTAACGAAGCGTCATAGTTTCTAACGACCTAAAATGGCCTGCAGTGCAAGTACGTGGGGCACCAAGCGCTTGCCCCTACATTAGATGGAAGAGATCCGTTTCAGCTGGAGAAACGTCCATTCCGTTGAGGTCGGCTGATTGGACAGACCTGCCTCCAAGAACCCCTTTAGCCTGCTTAGGATACACGTGGTTATGAATTAAATATCACGTAGAATATATTTTTGATAATATCTAGATGTTACTTGCTATTATTTCATTGCATAATACGTTC
>KE507304.1:32701-45138 GCA_000441515.1 Elaeis oleifera
ATCTATCCTTCTAATTGGTGAATCAGTGTGGATGGGCAATCTCTTCTTTTTAATCTATCTTCTCCATAACTTTTTGAACCAAATAGTGGATGGAGGTTATTTATCCTTTCAATTCCGTTTATTCATCCTCTCATGATCCCAACCAAATACAAGACTAAAAAAAATATGAAACGATCTATTTATTAAGCCAACCAACCCCAGCAACTAGGATTCCGTTCATCATTTGGTCTTAATTCCAGAAATCGATCATCGATCTTTAAAGCTCGGCATCGATGTAGGATGTAGGTCCATTCCATCCTTTCCAGAGAAAAGGGCCTTTTACTCAAAATTGAGCCTATTTTCATGCGGACTTCAGCCACCGTAGGCGGGAGTGCCGTAGTAGCTTGGTTTGCTTTATTTACAAAGGCGTGGCCCATTCCTCTAGAATCTACTATTCAAAGAGGAGTATGGATGGTGGGGTGAAGTGTACTTCCTAGGTCATCCTGAATCAATCTCGGTATTCTTGCCTACTAAAGAGCATCAAGTTTAGCACTATCAAGACCCATTCAGAGCAATGTTCTGAGTGTCGCCACCTCTAGAAGTGGGGTCTAAGCTCCAGGTGCTTATCGTGTATCCTTGGCATCGAGGAGGCTCTAACCTAGATATGATTCTGATTTGATTCCTATAGACTTCAATATTTTTTTGATCCTCTTCCCTCCTAGATCCCTCTAGCTCCATGCCTTTCATCAAGGATCCATGAGGGACCGTTCTTTCAGATTTTTGTAAAATTATGGTTGTACAGAGATGAAACTGTCTGCATAATCTGTTGATCAAGATACATTTGGACCTCTTCAGCCTTCCATTGGATGCTTGGGATGCAGATTCTATTTGGAGGACCATTTTAGGTTTCACCAGGTTTCATACAGTGAGTGAAGATAGTGCCACCAGAATCCATTGGAAGGGTGAAAATGGTATTGGCAAATTTTAAGTTTGCTTCATTACAAAAGCAATCCCATCCACCTATGAGTCTCCTTTTCAATTTAACAAGATTGTTGTAGATAATCAAGGCTAGCTACATCAAGAATGAGGCTTTTCTTGTAGAAACTACTATAGAACATGTTACCTTGCAACTCTTTATAATAGTATTCTTAATCATCAAAATATCTTTGTGATCTCTATTTAGACTAGATGTGCACACAGTTCGGTTTGAATTGGTTTAGGATCAATTTTCAAACTGAATCAACTTGAATCAAAAACTGAAATCAAAACTGAACCAATCATATGAAAGAATCAGTTCAAAATAATCCAAAAAAGTCAATTTAGTTCAGTTCATTTTATTAGGTTATGGATTATTAGGCTTTTATAAAATGGGCAGCTTATAGAATAGGCTAAATAGATTGTTATCTATTTTAAGGAGATCTTTGGTTCGTGATTGGAATCAAAATTAGAATGAAAATCAGGATAATCAAATCTTCTGAGGTATTTGGTTCATAATCGAAATCAAAATAAAATTTAAATCTATAGAAGAGAGTGGAGATTGAGTTTTAGGTAGATTGAGCCATTCTCATTCCACCCTATAATCGAAATCAAAATAGAACTCCCCCTAACCAAGTGGCTGGAATGGGAGTCATCTATTTCAATTTTCATTCCAAACCTCCATTCCCCCAACCAAGCACCCCCTAAATTCTAATAATACAAAATGGACAGCCTATGGGATGGGCTAAATGGATAGCTTATAAATGGGCTAAATGAGATAGGACTACAAGCTTTTTGAGACAATATCCTAGTTCATGGTGTAGCATTTATTTGCATATATATACATACACATAGGTCGTTTTGATATAAATCAGATGTTTCAAAATTTAAACTAAAACCGAACTAGCTTTTTTAGTTTCTAAATTTTTTAAACCGAAGCTGAACTGAATTTAAAAAACTTTATTCCAAATTGAACTGAAATTAGTAGTTCAGATCAATTTTGCATTTTAACTGGTTTGGCTGCACACCTAGTTGAGACTAAGAAGAGAATATCTCACATATTCATTTAAAGTGCTATATGGCATCTAATGATTTAGGCTTTAATGCCAAAGACCTTTAGAGGGTGTTTGGTTCGCGATCGGAATCGGAATTGAAATCGGAATGATTTGAAATCTAAATCGAAATAATCAAATCCCATAAAGCACTTGATTCATGATCGAAATCAAAATTAAAATCGAAATTGGAATAACATTTGAATCCATAGAGGAGAGTAGGGATTGAGTTTTATGTAGATTGGACCATTCTCATTCCACCCCAGAATTGAAATCAGAATGGGACTCCTCCCAACCAAACAATTAGAATGGGAGTCATCTATTCCCATTCTGATTCCTTACTCATACTCTCCCCAACCAAGCACCCCAATACTATTCAAGAGTTGCTTGAATTCATTTATGGTATACAGAATGCTGAGCATCATAACTCTCTTTGTTGCTTTACAAGCTGGCTTCTTTGGAATGTCAGGAACTAGAAGGATCTTTCAATCATCTCGACTGCTACTTGATCATATTGGAAACAAGGCTCATCGGCTAATGCTAGAATTTTTTGAAGCAGCCATAGTGCTAATTTAACCGGTTCTTCATGGCATTGGGGAATCTGTAGCTCAGTGAGCTCATCTCCTTTGACACCAATCCTAGTCTTTAAGGTACCCCGATCTTACAATATAATTAAATTAATTTTGATGGTTCTATCGGAGGAAGTAGCGTGCTAGTCTTATTGTATATGATCATTTTGGTCATGTTCTCCATGACATTTCAAGGATTTTTTAGCACTACCCCTATGCATGAAACTGAACTAAGAGCAGCATGAGATGGTCTAATGACTGCTAATTTATAGTTGGAAGGTGACTCCACAACTATTGCTCACTAGATCAATAGTCATCCTTCGCTTGATCCTATTCAGCCTATGCTATGTGATATATTTTGAATGCAAAGACTCTAACTGTTTCAAGAGCTTCCAACATCATTAGGAAGGAAAACTAGCTAGTAGATTTGCAGGCCATTAGGGGAAGTGTTGCTGTCGATTTTTGAGTTGCCTCTAAGATCAGTGGGTCTGATGGGCACTAAATTGAAGTTGAGGTCAGCCTGAGCTGGAGTAAGCCAAAGTAGGTAGCGCCAACCGGTAGACAGGAAACTTGCAAATGAAGTCCCTGAATAGAAGTATCTCGGAGGAGGACCCACCGATGCTCAAGTCAGTGAATAATCGAAGAACAGGGAGCGACAAAGAGAGAGAAGGAGAGAGAGGAGTGTTGTGATGGGTTTAACTTACCTAGGGTCTCTCTTTCTCTCTATTTATAGAGAGGGATTAATAGTCCTTTCATACTAAGCAGTGGCCATTATGGTAGGTGCTCATGGATCACACCGACAGAAATCACATTCCGCATTTTGCACATGGGGCAAGCTAGTTGTTGTATGGATCATCCTTGGTATAGTTGAGATTGCCTTTTCTGGCTCACCATGATTGGAGGATCGATCTCCTTTTAGATTATGAGGCCTTATCTTATTGGGCCAACCTTTTTTTCATTTAATCGATGAGGTTAGCTCGGCTAGGTCTGACCTTGCATCCTCAGTAGTGGCCAACCTTATGGGAACCTTGGAACTGGTCAAGGTCAGGATGATGCTCCCAACACTTGCCCCCACTCTTGAGCCCAAGCTGAAATTGAGGTTGGGTGAAAGGAGTTAGGTCAGTGATTGAGGCTGAGTCATGTTTCATGATGGGATGGTCATGGTAAATGCATCTCATTGGGTGAAATGGTGAGGCAACGAGTGAGTGCCATGTGTTGTGACCCTACCTATCCAAACCATTGTTTCCATTGATCTGGGCCATTGGTGCGGCGATCCATGGGAGGTCATGTGCTGCATTTTTGGGACACCACTTGGCAGCCATCTATGGTGGCTTGGTGAATCGTCACTTGATTGGAGCCACTCGAAGACTTATAAATAGTTGGTTCCCCCTCGCTTTCATTTTCACTGTTTCACTAAGAGGAGGTGCTGCCCTAGGAGATTTCTGATAGAGTTCTCCCTGATTGCTGTCGACCACCTTAGTCAGAGCTCCATTTGGTCTGATCTCCTTGAGATTGTCCCTGAGGTCAGTCACCTCCAGGCTGTTTGGTCATTTTTCTTCCTTGGCATTCTCCGATGTAGGTTAGCTTCTGAGCTCCAATCCTTGTAGGTTTTTATTAGTGATCTATTATTTCCTCAGCTCCCTTCTCTCTAGATGAGCGGATCTAGTACTTTGGTAGGGAGTTGGTCCTCGGACCATGGCTCATCGGATGACTATGGGTCCCCGGCTTGGGACCACGACCCATTTCAGATGGTTCCAAGGTGGAGTAGGTGAACCTTTAGCCCTTTTAGAATTGCATCCGTCCTCCCTCATGAGAACCTGGAGGTCATTCACCTCCATTTCCATATTCCTTCTTGGTTCCAACTGGAGCTCACTGGTCTTGACGATCGGATGGTTGAGCCCTCTTCAGGTTGGATCGGGCTATACGAGGAGTCACTCAGGGCCGAGCTGAGGCTCCCTTCCATCCCTTTATCGTAGAACTCTTTAGATCTTTCTAAATTATCCGGTGTTCGGTGTCACCGAATTGATCATGGCAGTTGATCATCATCTTTCTTTGTTAGATGTATGCCTTAGAAGCCAATTGGACTGATACATTAATTATTTTAGAATATAATTTTATACTTGATCTAATTATTAGGATAGTTAATTATCATTCATATAGTGTATATGTCTATGAATTATCCAGAGAGTTAATAAGATGATAACATATATTCTCAACAGTTGAGAATTTGAGGCATGTGTCATTGCTAGTTAATTTTAAATTACTTCTGATCTATGGATCATCACGAAATAATGATTGATCCGATTAAATTGATGCACGGATCATTTCTTAAGATAGACGAATCTCGAGTCTATAGTGTAGAAATACTGGAGTGAGAGAGCAGGTATTTGTTAGAGAATAAAGTACCGAGCGTGACCAACACGAGAAGTCACTTGGATGTCTACTCACTCATCAGTGATTTTTTGATGTTGTAGTAGTATGAATGATTCTTTGATTTGTGGTGCCTCAACTATTTACAATGAGATTGCTGTAATTTAATTACATCATAACTTGATCTCCTAGCCATATAGAGTTTTGAGATATATGTTGGCTGCAGTAGGTTCATTGTAGAAATAGGATGTGTATCTAGATGGGATCTATCAATCTTAGTAGAATAGAAAAAATTCTATATGATTTGTGAGACTAAATTTAGAAAGTCTTCAATCGAAGCAAGTGTGAATACTAGAAAAGAATTTTATAAAATTATAAATAAACTTGAGTCCAACCAATCTTACATATAACAGACGATGGAATTTGATGAATTTTCATAATCTTCGTCTAGTCAGGACCCATGATAGAAGAACTGAATCACATGATAACTATATCTAGAGGTTCATTACTTTCATTATGCTAGATTGTCACTATATGCTGCTAGACGTTACTGGTGGCGCCAAGAGAGAGAGTCTCAGGAGCTTGGACTAAATCTAATTGGCATGGAGAAGCCAATTGGTTGCCAACTCTTGGCTAGCTCAATCATGGCTTGACCCAATTAAGAGTCTAACTTAATTAGATCAATCCAAACAAGGACCTAAACCAAATCTTATTTGATTTTAGGAGTTAGGGTTAGCTACATGTTCTAGCATGCCTATAATTAACCTAATTAGGATTCAATAATCCATAATCTAATCCAATTAGATCCTTGATCAATTCTCTATATGTATATTGGGTTTCACATCTAGCTAACAGTAGGTTCAAGTACATATTGACCTAATTAATTAGAACCTTCTAATTAACTTAGGTCCAGTACATGTTAACCCAAGTTGATCAATTAGAACTCCTTCTAGTTGAACTATGAATTAAACTCCTAATTTATAAGAATCTGAGGCTAGATTGATGTCTAGTAATGTATCATACCTTCTCAGAAGATTTAAAATTTGATGAAAATATCAAATATATATTTCAGTGGTAAGTTACTGTGCAATTCAATCTTTCGATCATTCTGCATCCTGAATATGACTATGGATATGCAATCACATCAAGTTCAATTTCATATTTATATTTCTCTCAATCTAACAATGATGATTTAATTAATAAATATTAAAAAAATTTAATTTTATTCTACTTTAATCAAAGACTTTCTGAATCAACATATGATTAGGGTATGCAGGATACGATCTTCTCTTATAAAAAATGATCGATTCTTTATTGATCTACTCACAATCTTCATGAGTACTTCACCATATCTAGAACATCTCATTCATATCTTTATAAAGTCATGCTAGGGTATGTATCAAAATATGGATCTAAAAATATAAGGTACTATAATGATCTCAAGCCTAAAGATCACTTGCACAACTCACACTTTGAGAACCATCTATTGACATGCAAGTAAGGCTCTATTAGATGTTCTCTTTGTTGATCAATTCAGTAAACTTATTCTTCAATGAGCACCCACATCCTAGTATTAGTATCTCCATATAAGTGATTATGAGATCAACTACTCCCTTCATTGAGTATACATAGGATGTGCCAATCTTTCGAAAATATTGATCTTTGACTCAATGATCCTATGACTGAGAATATTTCAGACTAAGACTTTTGAAATTTTAGGTATCACTGGTATGATCTTATCATGATCTTAAAATTATTATTCTAATCTATGAGATTCATCATAATCTTAATTATTATAAGATGTAGCATATAATGAAACATAAAGCCTTTAATTCATGAAAATATCATGCATATAAGCAGGAAGATCAAAGAAATTTTATCGCATTGCAAATTGTAATTGACTTATAAGATATTATTCTTTCAATCTCCCACTTGTACTAAAGCTAATCGTCTTTATATTTTATACCCATACAATCAAGATGGCAATTGAACTGCTGCTGTAGTAAAGCTTTAGTAAATAGATCTGCTATATTATTTTTTGTATCTACTCATTCAATGATTACATCTCCTCTCTCGATAATCTCTCGAACAAGATGGAAGCACCTTAGAATGTGCTTGAATATTTTATGAGATCTTGGTCCCTTTGTTTGAGCAATGGCTTTAGTGTTATCATAATACAGTGGCATTGGATGTTGAATTTCAGGTACCACTCTTAATTCAATGATGAACTTCTTCATCCAGATAGCTTCTTTAGCAGCTTCACTTACAGCTATGTATTCTGTCTCAATAACTACGTCTGTTACAGTCAGCTACTTGAAACTCTTCCAACTAACTGCTCCACCATACAGAATAATTAAAGATATATCCTGAAATATACTTGCTATTATCTGGATCTGATTGAAAACTAGAATCAATATATCCTTCTAGTTTCAAGTCAGATCTATCATATACTAGAAAAATATCTTTAATCATTTTTAAGTACTTAAGAATATTTTTTATTATTTTTTAATGATCCTCTTCTAGATCAGCATGAAATCTGAAAGAAAAATATCCTACAAATCAATCGCATGAGTGATGTGATGAAATTTTTTTATAAATTTTAACTCATGTAATGATATTATTCATTTATTAATAAATGAGGTATTGATTCATCATTATAGTTGCATCTTATTATGTTTAAGATTATGATGAACCTCATGGATTAGGACAATAATTTTGAGACCATAAAGAGTTCATGTATGTGAAACTTAAAATCCCAAAACTCTAATTTTAAATATTCTTGATCGTAGAAATATTGATTTGGAGATTAATATTTCAGATAGACTGACACATCTTATGTATGCTTGATGGAGAGGATGGCTGATTTCACAAGTCACTTGTGTGAGACACTAATACAAGAATGTAGATGCTCATTAAGAAATAAGTTTACTAAATTGACTCATCAACAGAGAACATCTTATGGAGTCTTACTTGTATGTCAAAAGATAGTTCTCTAAGTAGAAATTGTACAAGTAATCCTTAGACCTGAGACCACCATGAAATTTTGTGCATATGAATTCATGTTTTGGTTTATACTTAGGCATGATATTAAGATATATACAGAATATTCTGGATAAGATGGAGTGTGTATGGAGGTTGTGAGTTGGTTAATAAGGAATAGATCACTCTTAGTAAGAGGAGGTATCATCCTATGCATTCTCATTTCTAGATGACTCGAGAAGTCTTTAGCCAAAATAGAATGAAGCATTATAAATTAGAAAAGATTTCTAATACTTCATTAGAGTCATCATTGATTGATGGAGAATCAATGAGAATATGTATTTGAGTTTGATATGATTTCAAACTCATAAACATATTCAGGATGCGGGATGATCGAAGGATTGAATTACATAGAAACTTGCCATTGAAGAATATATTTGATATTTTTATTAAATTTTATATCTTCTGGATAATCATGATACATTACTAGACGTCAATTCTGACTTGTAAGTTTGATCAAATTAAAAGTTTAATTCGATCGTCAATTAGAAAAAATTTAATTATTAAATTTCGGTTAACACAATTTGGACCTTAATCAATTAGAAGGAGTCTAATCAAATTAGATCAACTTATATTTGGATCTACTGCTGGCTAGATATGGAATCCAACAGATCACACACATAAATAAATTGATCAAGGATCTATTTGATATGGTTGATTAGAGTTTTGGATCCCATTGGATAGTTGGTAAGCATGCTAGCATATATGGCTAACCCTAGCTTCTTGGGAGATCATATTTGATCTCAAATCTTGCTATTTGGCTAACCCAATTTGGTGTACACTTGGGTTAGATTGAGCCATATGGAGGCAGCCCAGAGTGGGACACCTCAAGCCTCATCCACGCTAAGAACCAAGAGTCCAAGTGGTTAAGGACTCTTGGTGCTAAAAGAAGAGGGCATATGCCCACTCTAGTTTTGGCATGTAGAAGGACCAGAGTCCTTCTACTTTGGGTTTTAGACCCATGTGGTTGAAGATCAGTCTCTTATCCTCTTGAGAACCAATTTTAAATGATGAATAAGCCTTTAGTTGGGCATGAGAAGCCTTGGATCTTATTGCGCGCACGCATGAGAAGTAGATCACATGAAGAGTTGCATGAAGAAGATCGGAGTAGATGGCGAAGTCGAAACCTACAAGGTTAGATTGGCGGTAAAGGGTTTCAGCCAAAATAAAGAATTGACTATAATGAAACTTTCTCATAAGTAGCAATGCTCAAGTTTATTCGAATTTTTTTTGCTATAGCTGCATACTACGACTATGAGATCTGACAGGTAGATATCAAGACTGTTTTCTTCAATGATAATCTTGAGGAAGAGATCTATATGATTCAATCAGAAGGATTTATCTCAAGTGGGAGGGCAAATCAAGTATGCAAGTGTTTAATGTATGCGCTAAAAGTCAATATGACGAATACATTGTAATAATTCTAGAACATATTTTATACTTAAATAATTGATTTATCAATGAAGTGGATAACTTTTATCCATTCTTGTGTTATGTGCTCCAGAATCATCCAAAGAATTAATAACTTAAAGATACATATTTTTAAGAGTATAAAATTTGAGATATGTATAATTAATTCTTAAATTATTTTTAGTCGATCGATCATCATGAAGACGGTGATTGATCTAGTTAGATCGATGCATGGATTGTTTCTTCGGGATAGATGAATCTCAGTCTACAGTGTACAGAGACTGAGCGAGAATGCGGATGGTTGGTAAAGCTCCGAAGAATACAAATATTAATCTAAATTTTAGTTCAGTAAATCTCTGAAGAGCATAAATATTAATTCGGATTTTAGTCTGGTACATACCTAAAGGGTGCAAGTATTGATTTGAATTTCAGTCTAGTATAGCCCAAAGGGCGCAAGTATTGATTCGGATTTCAGTCCAGCGTGGCCTCGGAGGATGCAAATATTACTACAGATTTCAGTCTGGCATGGCCTCGGAGGACATGGATATTACCTTGGATTTCGACCCGGTATGACTCCGAAGGGCTTGATCCCCCCATCAACTAATGAGCCTTATGTCGGCCACAAGACTGAAGTGATCTTACACCAGTCTCGAACCGATATGATATTATATTGATCTCTGGAGTGAGATTGTCTTTGAATTTTTTCGAAAATATCAATCTCTAGATCGAATCTTGAACCGGATCCATTTGAGATCATACAAATAAAGGTACGTCTGAACCTTGATCTTTAATTAATTGACAACTGGTATGATTAAAGTTACCAATTTTCAGTTCTGTTGAACTATAAAGATATATGTAATTATTTTATCCTGACAAGTTATGAAATTTACTAGAATATGCATACCAAATCATGATATCTAAAAAATATTTCTTGTATTGATGTAAAAAGAAAATACAAAAGAAAAAAACCAATATCAGGTTTACAAGTTCCAAAAAAAAATTGATCTGTATCAGGTCAATACATCCCAAAAAAAGCAAATCTTTACCGGATGATTACCGATGTATTGGAATCCTTCTTGATTGATTCCTCTTTAGTCTGCTCTGACTCCTCAGCTAATATATCTTTTCCTCTCATAAGCTGAAAATCAATCTCGGTTAATTTCAGCTAATATAGAAGGGCAAAATATAAGAATAATTATTTTTTAAAAAAAATCTCAACCAACATTTGAGGATTGAGATATAAAAATTTCATTGATAAAGTAAACTCAAGATTATCAACAAAACTAGTAATTGCTTTGAAATATATTAACCAAAAATTTTCTTCCCAAAATATGATGCAAGAGAGTTATTCTGGCTCATTGGAGTCGGTATAACGAAAGGTAGTTGAATAATTATTATAACCCATATATTCTAGTATTTCTATTTATTAATCTCTCTAAAGCATTTTTCTTGGAACATTAGAAACATGTGTTAAATTCGGGGGTTACCTAAATCACATGAGAGAATAATTAACGGAAGTGGTTTAGGTCTATCTAGTCCATAAACAGCAACCCAAATTGTTTCCATAATTAAAGATAGCATTGTTAAGATTCTTTACAAGTCCTAGTCTTGTTAGGATTATTTTTAGTTAGTCATTAATTTTACTAGCTTTAGAAATCTATTCTTAGTTTATCTTTGTACATTACTTCAATTTTACTTAAAATAGTTTGTTCTTTTAAGCTAGTCCAATTTAAGTTATGTTGAGTTTTAGACTCAATATATAAAATTTGTCTTTCTAAACTAGGAGATGTTGACGTTTTATTTTGCAGTGGGGAGGAAGTATGATTTTATAGAGAGAGAAAGATAATAACGTTAAGAGTATAGGAAATATTTTTTGATGGGGTGAGGCATTTTTGAGAGTGAGATCCAAACTCATGCTTTAGTCTTTATTTGTTTGAATAAATTTGCTTTTCGTTCCCAAAGTTTTCAACATCACCTACTTTCTTATTAAATATGGCGTCCTTGTCCATCTAAACCATTAATGGTTGCAGGTAGATTGTGTTGTCCAACTTTTAATTCAGGGTCAACTGAGCATTAATTAAGTGCAACTTGTGATGAGGTTTGGATTCAAAACTATAAACCATTAAATTAGGACTCTGAAATTGAACTAATCCAAGAAGACCTAAAACTGGCTTCCTATACATTTCAAAACCTTTTTTCAATATAATATGTTTAGTTTCTTTCATAATATATTTATTGAAAATTTGTTTTGTTGATTGTAGTTATACGTGGTTATCAATTAAATCCTATGTGGAATATATTTTTCATAGTATCTGAAAGTTACTTTTGTTATATTGTTGCATAATATGTTCATAATGTAATTAAATAAGTAATTTATATATGTTTATTATGTTTATTTTTTAATTATTTTGACCCAATTTGATCCAAAATATTTGATGGATTAATAATAATCCAATACTAAAACCAAATCAATTAATCCAATCCAACTTGAACAAAATTGAGTTTTCTTTTTTTTTTTGATCCAATGAAATATAGATTCAATTGGCCAACCCAAGTTAGCTGCGAACCTATAAACAGTCCTGCTCATTAGTCTTGATTGGTTTAAAATGGTAGAAAGAATAACACAAGATTTACTAACCACAATGTCCAAGTGGCAACTTTTCCCTTTGGAGCGTGATAATATCTTTTATTTGAGGCAGGAGTTCGCTTATGGATATGGGTAGGAGAGGATAATATGGCCTTTGATTCCTTCAAGTTTGTCACGTTTTTACTATTGTACCTTAGTGCATATGATCTCTAGCATACATACGTTATACTTTAGCTAGCATACAAGAATACATATCATGATTTTCTTCTATAAATAACTAGATGCATTGTACAATGGATGTGAAGAAGCAGACTATTGTTGCAGCAATAATGAGCCCAGCGAGTATATACAGTGAATTCCTACAGTTTAGTCATTCATTGTGATAATAATTCTCAATTTTGTAGAAAATGCAGCTCCTTTTTTTCATTTCATCACATGTATATTAGTTCCATCTAC
>KE507304.1:65260-81747 GCA_000441515.1 Elaeis oleifera
TCCGTGGTTGAGCCCGATTCTCCTGGTGGATCAAATCAAACTAATTAATCAATTGATATCTAAGATAAGTTTGACAGATTTGATCAAGTAATTTTAATTGAGTGCTATTCATCTAGACGCGTCTACAGTGAGTTAGGGGCATATCTCTCTCACTGATCTCACTTACCTGGCCAATATGGTAGATTAAGTTTGATTAGGTCACTAGTTAATTCATATAGACCCATGCCATTAAGGTGAATCAGTGTGACTGATTTAGGTATCTTTAAACCAGTTTGTGTTTAATCCTCTATATGACTTGGTGAAGTTAGTGGGAGGATTTGCAGCCTGCAGGTCGACTTCTTCTCTTATTCTCAGATCAATGAAATCAAATCCTCTAAATTATTAGGTCCATAAAATGATAAAGTTGTAAGATAATTTGGTCATAGCCTCCCATTAAGGTGCGTGATAATGAGTCTAATATTCCAAATAGATATTGGAGGCACCACATGCTTGGTGTCTATTACGTATTTAAATTGTTATTCATCATATGACCATCATGATGTACCTTCAGATCAATGTTCAGATTGATCGAGCCATACTCGGACCTGGACATTCGTTTGTTGGATCCACTTGGTGTGTCATGTTAATGGTTGGACCTAACCAAAATTTTCAGTAAAGGTGCCACACGCCTGCTAAATGGATGCCTAGGGCAAAACTTAATTGTTAGAAGTTGTTTGGAGAAATAATTGGTTATGAACCTACCCATAGATGCACTAGGGTTGGTCGAGCCACACTCAAATTCGAATGCAGTTTGTGTCGATTTTAGTACCCACTAAGAAATTAGTGTAATTCTTCGAGTTGGAGGTAGAGGCTACCAATTCGTAAAAATAATGGGAGGACCTTTAGACTAAAGTTCATATCTTCAGGATTAAAAGTAATTCATATACTAATAGGCTTTTATTTTCTTTCAATTTGGTCAATACACTATTCCTCCGTTCACTATTGGACAGTGACAAGCTCATCGGATCCAATTTCGATAGCTGGTATTGAAAGTTGAAGATCGTCTTAGAGCACGAAAGATTTTATATATCCTTACGGATGAGGCACCCAAAAATCTGCAGTCAATGCTCTTTGTGCCACAAGAGATACTTATATGAAGTGGCTCAATGATTGCACGACTGTACGTTGTATGATGAGGGCAGCTATGAATGACAAACTTAGTCGTAAGTTCGAGGATGCGCAGCCTGAGGAGATCATTCAAATGTTGAATGAGTTCTTCAGCACTCCTGAGGATGTGGAGAGACATAAAATTTTCTGCGCAGTGTTCAATGCCCGTATGTGAGAGGAGACTTCAGTCACCGATCATGTATTGTACATGATTGAGCAGATTGAATGTCTTAGCAAACTTGACTTTTGTTGTATGAACAGATGGCAAAGATGCTATCTTCAATTCGTTACCAAAATTCTACCTATCCTTTCTCAGTTATTATAGAATGACGAAGCCTACAGTGAACTACCATGGTTTGCTAGGATTACTGTAGACTTTTGAGAAGGATCACCAGCTCCAAAAGGAGCTAGTGAATTTAGTGAAAAGTTCATCTGCAGGGTGTCGATCCTCTAGGAGAGAAAGAAAAAAAGGTACAGAAATCTCATGCCATCGATCCTAAGCAGAGCAAACCATCAAAAGTTGATAAGAGTCAGACAGAATGCTTCTTCTATAAGAAGCTGGGTCATTGAAAAAGAATTATCCTACTTATATAGCCATCCTTGACCTAAACAGGTCTAAGAATAAGAGAAAGAAGCAAATGATTGCTTCACAAGGTACTTATATAATAAATCCTTATAATTTCTCTGTTTGTGATACTACTATCTGGATATTGGATACCGAAAGTTCAATTAATATATACAATTCATTGTAGAGACTACAGGTAAGTAGGAAGTTTTGAGAGGGCGAGCGGTTTCTTAACGTTGGAGATGGAAGTCTTGTTCCAGTTTTGACTTTGAAAATTTTACAACTTGTCTTCGAGTCCAGTAGTATCATGTTAGATGCTTGTCATTGTTGTCCCTCCTTTATGATAAATGTCATCTCTATAGGCCTTTTGGCCAAACTTGGTTACAAGTTTATAGTAAAGGATGATTTTTGTGATATCATTATGAATGATACTATAATTATGCATGGACAATTAAAATATGGCATATACATAATATCACGGTCTGTTAGTGTAATGTACACAACCAGCAAACGTCCTAGATTAGATAATGTCAGTGAATCTTATCTTTGGCATTGTAAGCTTGGTCATGTGAACAAGAATAGGATTAACAGGTTGATCAAAGAACATATCTTTGAGATAGATGATTGTGAATCATTGCCTACCTGTGAGTCCTGTATACTTGGTAAGATGACTAAGTCACCTTTTAAGAGAAAAGATGAAAGAGCCAGCGACGTCCTAGGTCTAATACATACTGATATATACGGACCTATAAACATAAATACCAGAGGAGGATACTTTTAATTCATTACGTTTACAGACGATCTATCGAGGTATGGGTATATCTATCTTATGAAGCATAATTCAGAATCATTTGAAATATTCAAATGATTTCGTGCTGAAGTAGAGAAACAGATTGGGAAGAGTATTAAGATCCTTCGGTCAGATCGAGATGGTGAATACATCACCAGTGAGTTCCTGATATATCTAGAAGAGAATGAGATTCTTTCACAATAGACCCCTTCTAGAAACCACAACATAACGGGATGTCAAAGAGGAGAAATCAAACTTTGTTAGACATGGTCTGATCCATGATGGGCTTTGCGAGTCTGCCAATCTTCTTTCGAGGATATGCTCTAGAAATTATCTGCTATATTTTAAGTAAGGTGCCAAGCAAATCTATCGATAAAACTCCATATGAGATGTGGACTGGGCGTAAGCCGGTGCTCTCACACCTTAGGATCTGGAGGTGTCCAGCTTATGTCAAGTATTTAAAGATAGATAGGCTTGGATTAAAGTACGACAGATACTTGTTCATAGGATATCCAAAAGAAACTAAAGGATACTACTTCTACCTCGATGCAGAGCAAAAGGTGTTTGTTAGTAGTCGGGCAGTTTTTTTGAAAAAGAGTTCCTTAGTTAAGGAGCTAATACCTACAAAATTAACTTAATAAAGTTTATGAGGTGGAAGGACCGACACACACAGAATTGGATTTGATTGAAGAATCAAATCCGAAGCCAGTAGAGACGCCATTAAGGAGATCTGATAGAGTACAGCGTCAGTCGGACAGATACTACAGTTTTTGATCCAAGACGGTGATCCCATTGAACTTGATGAGAATGATGAGGATCCGATCACCTATATGGAGATCATACAAAGGTCCGACTTTCAGAAATGGTTTGAGGCCATGAAGTCCGAGATGGAGTCCATGGAGATCAATAGTGTATGGACACTAGTTGATCCACCTGAAGGGATAAAATTCATAGGATGTAAATAGATTTTCAAGAGGAAAAGAGGAGCAGATGGGAATGTAGAGAACTATAAAGCCTGTCTAGTTACCAAAGGTTACCATCAGCACTATGATATTGACTATGACGAGATGTTCTCTCCTGTGGCAATGCTCGAGTCCATCCAGATTATGCTTGCTATCGCTATACATTTAGATTATTAGATCTGACAGATGGATGTCAAAATCATTTTCTTAATGAGGAGCTGGAAGAAGAGATGTATATGATACAGCCTGAAGAGTTCACATCCACAGATGAGTCGAAAGTATGTAAGCTGAAAAGATCTATTTATGGACTTAAGCAGACGTCTGGGAGTTGGAACATGCATTTTGATAAGATGATCAAAATATATGACTTCATTAGGAACAGAGAAGAGCCTTGCGTCTACAAGTGGACTTTCAATTCTGTAGTCATCTTCTTTATGCTGTATGTGGATGACATACTGTTATTAAAAATGATATCCCAGCTTTGCAGAGTGTGAAGCTGTGGTTATCATCACAGTTCTCCATGAAGGACTTGGGAGAAGCATCCTATATCCTAGGGATAAAGATCTATAAGGATAGATCTAGAAGGTTGCTTGGATTGTCCCAATCCACGTACATTGATACCTTATTGAAGCGGTTCAACATGGATAATTTTAAAAAAGGCTATCTTCCGATAGGCCATGCAATTACTCTTTTCAAGAAGGATTATCTGACAATTCTTGAGGAGAGAGAGCGTATGAGTAGAATACCATATGCTTCGACGGTGAGATCTATCATGTACGTTATGACATATACGAGACCGGATTTGGCCTATTCACTAGGGATAGTGAGTAGATACTAGTCTGATCCGGATGAGAAATATTGAAAGATTGCGAAAGTAATTCTTAAGTATTTGAGAAATACTAAAGACCAATGGTTTATCTATGGAGACACTGACCTGAAACTTATGGGATATACTAATTTTAGTTTTCAGTTAGATTGTGATGACAGTAGAAGTGTGTCGGGCTACATATTTATTTTGAATGGAGGAGCTGTTTGCTGGAAGAGTTTCAAGCAATATACGGTGGTCGATTTTGTATGCAAAGCAGAATACAATGCTGCATCGGATGCTGTAATATATTCTGCGCTGCTATCACTTGATGTGAGGATCGTGAACCGAGATGATATCGAGCTTCAGAAAATCAACAAAAAGGAGAACCGAACCGACCCCTTCACTAAAGCTCTCAAGGTTAAAGAGTTTGATGACTTCAAACAGAAGATGGGTATAAGATACTACCCCGATTGGCTTTAGTCCAAGTGAGAGTTATTAAAATTATATCTTAAAATAAATCGTGTGACGATTGAGTTCATCTTTGTATATGAATTATTGATTAATGAATAATAGTTATTCTGATACTTTTCATCACAAAGTTACATCTTCCTTGAACTCTTGTATTATGATGAAGTTTTTAGAACTATGTTAGTGTGCGATAAGAGAGGATTTATCGTATAGTTTTTAAATATTTTCACGATCAAATAGTACGTCATTACATGATAATAATATTTATCAAGTGGAGGTTGTTGTGTGCCATATGGATCAGTTGTTGAACATATAAGCTAACTTGATCGAGAATTAAGTTATAGATCAAATGAGATTGAAGAGTTGACTATGTCTAGCTAGCACTACACATGAGGTTCAGATTCGATCTCAGAGATGAACAGTTTCTGATCTATGATCCATAGAGTATATGAAAGATTAAATTTAAATATTAATTAATTTAAATTAGATTTAAATTAATTAGACTTAATTAGATCTAAAATTTTAAGTTAGACTTGGTACAAAAGTCCTAAAGAGTTTGAAATTGATAGTCTTTCGAAATTATTTCGAACTAACTTCGAATTGGATTCGAATTGGATCCATTTTGGATGAGATGTGATAAATCTTTCTTACACTGGGATTCTCCTCTCATATGGGCTGACCAACACCTAGAATGGTGCTGGTTTGGGGCATCCCATATAGGTGAGGGATTGGGTGCAAAGTGGTTGTCATATCTTCTTTATGAGTATTGGACTAATTCAAATCAAATTTGAGTTAGGAGTCCTATATTTATTGGGTCATGGGATTTATCTATAAATAGAGAGGGTCTTTACTTATGGATGCATAGCAAACAAATCAGATTGAGAGAAGAGAAAGAAAGAGAGAGGCATGAGAAGAGAGAGAGGTCCCCTCTTCTCATCCTTGGCATCTCCCCTTAGTCTCGCCCCTTTCTCCTTAGCATGAGGCCCTTCTTGGGTGTCTCCATTATTGGTGTGAGGTGTCACATCAGTATCTCTCCTCTCTCATTTGATTGGGTTGCGAAGGTGATTCGATCAGAGTTCATCCTGTTTTCTTACGGTGTCTAGTGTGCATGCGAAGTAGAGGGTCTGCACTTTCAGGCCTCCGTGAAGATTTAATTCAGATTATTTAAGATTTGATCTTTAGTTTCGCTGCTAATCAGATAAGAATTTGATCCTTATTTATGTAGATTAATAAAAAATTTTTAGATGCAACCTAGGTCATCCAAAGAGAAACAGTTTTCTTCTCTTCAACTTGAGTTTGAGACCGGCATCTATTGATTCTTTTGAAGACTTGTGCTGTTATTCATCGATTATTTCATCAGCAATCGACAACAGTAGAAGCGATCTAACTACCTCCATACCATCACATAAAGGAGGCTAGTCAATCCACTCTTTATGAATACATTCAATGTGGTGACCCTGGAGGTCCAAATCTGGACCAGTCGACCGCGATAATCGTAATGATGAGCGATCTGTTGAAGAACGACTTGAAAAAGTCGTTAATTAATACTTATCCTCAGGATCTCTCAGATATGCTTGTTTGTGCAGAGAAGTATGTCTGCATGGAAGAGGCCTTTGTTGATGATACTCCTGTCGATTTAGCAATGGTGGGACTTAGTAAGGAGCACCATCCAAGACGAGATGAGAAAAGATGCCAGCGCTCCCGGTCTCCACCTCCAAGGTGAAATAATGGGGTCGAAATTGTCGATCCTGCAATCCTCCGAGAAGGGTTCAGCAACCATCACCTTCTGGACAGTACAATAACTACACGTCTCTGGCTGTTCCTCGAAGAGAGGTGTTGTTACAAGTGGGGCCTGAGTTACTTGAGCCTCGGTTGATGAGAATAAGATTGGAATGCCATCGAGATCCGAATAAATATTGCTTTTACCATCATGACCATGGTCATGATATTGAAGACTGCCACTAGCTTCGCGATGAGATCGAGAGGCTTGTCAGGTATGGATAGCTGAATCATTTTGTCCAGAGAGAGATCTCTCAACGTCGAGCTCTGAGAGTTCCGCAGCCATCCCCTTTGCCTTAGCAGCCTCTCCCTTTGCCTCGCCGCAGCAAGTGCCAGCACGGTAGGAACGGCAGCAGGTCGTAGGGCAAATGGCGGAAGAAGAGCGATCCATCCAAAGAGAAATCCATAAGATTACTTGGGGGTCATCTGGATCAGGGGAGTCCCTCGGCTTACAATGCCATTCTCAATCATCCTAGCCTATGGACTTTGAAAGCTGACGTCTTAAGATACCATTTGATGATGAAGTTTCTAACCAAGCACGGGTGGGCAGATCTGAGGTAATCAAGTCATGGCTCGTGAATGCTTTACCACCAACCAACTGAGGATCTTTTAGATGTCTCGCTGAGGAAGGAGAATCCAAGCAAGATGGTGAAAATCGGTTCATATCTAGATGAGAGTTTCAAGCTGGTGTTCTGACACTGCGGCAAGCCGAAATCTCACAGTCTACTGAGCAGGCACTAGAAGGAGGGCTATCGTCCAACTGAAGATCCTTACAGGATGGATGAAATAGTACACCCAGGAACTTGTAGGCTAAAGAAGCTCAACGGGACTCCAATTTTCAGACCATGAAATTTGGTGAACCTCAGCATATATTACCAATGATATGACTATTTTTATGACAATAAATTTATAGGCCATCAATTTGCGATGGGCACCCGAGTTCTCCAAGAGTTGCCTCCTCTTTCTACTTAAGATCTTGAATTATAACTACGGTCAACTAACGTGAGGGCTAACTTACCAGACCTTCGAGAAGACCTCGATGACTTCGAGGCGGGACTAATTATCAGACCCTTGCAAAGTCCAAGTCACGTAAGAAGTGAAGGGAGACCCTTGAGGAAACCTCTGGAGGGATAACTAATCAAACCCTCAGAATGCCGTCGAAAGTGCAAGATGTCATAGGCACAAGCTTGCCGCTGGCACGCACTACCTCTCGCACGAAGATGAGATGTGCTAGATATCATAGACATAAGATCTCCGCAGACACACAACGTCACTTATGAGGGCTAACTTATCAGATCCTCGAGAAGACCTTGGCAACTCTGAGACAGGGCTAACTTATCAGACCCCTGTATTACCCGAATTGCACGAGAAGTGGAGGGATACTCTTGAGGAAATCTTCAGAGGGATAATTAATCAGACTCTCAGAATACTTTTGAGAGCACAAGATGCCGTAGGCACAAGCTCGTCGCTGGCACAGACTGCCTCTCACGCAAAAATGAGAAGTGCTAGATGCCATAGGCGTAAAATCGCCATAGGCACATAATGTCACTCATGAGGACTAACTTATCAGATTTTTGAGAAGACCTCGATGACTCTGAGGTGGGGCTAACTTTTCAGACCCTTGCAGAGCTCAAGTCACACATGAAGCGGAGGGAGACCCTTGAGAAACCTCCGGAAGGATAACTAATCAGACCCTCAGAATGCCACCAAGAGTGCAAGATGCCGTAGGCACCAGCTCATCGCTGGCATACACTACCTCTCATGCGAGGATGAGAAGTGCTAGATGCCGTAGGCACAAAATTATCGCAAGCATACAATGCAACTCGTAAGGAATAACTAATCAGACCCTCAGAATACTGCTAAGAGAGCCCTAGATGCCGTAGGTATAAGATCGTCGCAAGAACACAATGCCATCTGTGAGGGCTAACTTACCAGATCTTCGAGAAGACCTCGATAACTCCAAGGTGGGGCTAACTTACCAGACCCATATAGAGTCCGAGTCACACGAGAAGCAGAGGGAGATCCTTGAGGGAACCTTTGGAGGGATAACTTATCAGACCCTCAGAATGTCATCGAAAGTGCAAGATGCTGTAGATACAAGCTTGCCGCTGGCACACACTACCTCTCGCGTAAAGACGAGAAGTACTAGATACCTAGGCATAAGATTACCGCAGGCATACAATGTCACTTATGAGAGATAACTAATCAGAACCTTAGAATACCGTTGAAAGAGCCCTAGATGCCATAGACACAAGATCGCCACCGACACACACTACCTCTTCAGAAGAAGAATAAAAAGACAGACAATGTATGGCCAGAGACATTACCTAAATAGTACTCTTTCCATCTGAGGTATTGTCTCAAACTCAAGAGTAGGGGGTAGTGTTGAGATGATTATTATGATGCCTCAGATCCATGGACGATCGAATTATATTCAAGTTGCTCTAAACTGCTCTAAATATGTTCATTTTAATCGAAATTGTTCTAAATATATCTATGCTAAAGCTGAGCTACCTAGAACCTTACTCATGTTGAGCTGAGCATTGAGCATTTCTTCATACTGATCTGAGCATCTATTTGTGCTGTTCTGTATGAGTTGAGCAAAATTCATAAAGTCCACAATGTAAATTTAAAGTTGAAAATTTAGCAACAACTTTCAAAATAAAGCATTCTTTTTTATTCATTAAAGTCTTTACAAAAAAAAACCAGTGCTCCAAGCACTTTACAAAGAAAAAGCTGATGTTTCGAATACTTTAGAGAATGGTTGCTCCAGGCATCGTCTTGCGAACAAGAGAAGAAAATAAGGAAGGAAAGAGGAAGAAGAGGAGGATTGCAGAAGAAGGAAAGAAAATAAGAGAAGGAGATGAGAAGGGATGTCCCGCTGTAATTGATGAAGCATCAGATCAGCTAGGTGAGCTTATTTGATCTTCATCCATTGAGGATTTCATCTCCTCATCGTTCGGATGAGCTGATTCAATCTTCACCTATCGAGATCTCCACCTCTTCATCGGTACTGTCAGTCTGTATGCCGTGAAATTCTAGATATGGCATTATCCTCAGCAGACGGGTCTTACAATCATTGATGCCTTGGATGAAGGTGGTGGCAGCGATGTCGAACATTTCTCTCCTGAACGCAGCAAAATCTTGAAACTTTGCAATGCAGCACTCTTGAATTGCAAGCGAGATGTGCTCAAGCTGAGGGGGAAGCCTGATCACAGAAGGTAAAGGAGAAAAAATCCCATGAGAAGAGGATGCGCCAACCCACCTAGCTCTCTCCTTTTCATGGACTAAATGCCTCGGACGGGCATCCCTTGTAATGGTATTTCGCTCTCTCATTCGTTGCTTAATTAACTCTAAGGGTGGCAGATTCGAAGGCAATGACATGGCAATAGGTGGAGAAGGGGACTTCTTGCCATAGAAAGTGGGGTAGAGATCTCTTTGCTCTCTGGTTCTCTATTTATAAGTGCTAGAGCCACATTAATCGTCAATCGATATTTTCAGGAGTTAATGGCCAAGTAGTTAATGACGCATCTTCTCTGAAGTGGAAATAAATTCTTGTGATACTTCACAAAACAAAATATGCCCACATGACGTATCTTCATAGACCCTATGTCATCTTTCAATCGTAGTCTTATCGGGTGAGTTATCGACCGTTATTCTCCATAATTATCCGTATTTAAGAGAATAGAATGAGATTATCATTCAATTAAATTACCTCAGATCGGCATGAGTAAGTTCACATAGCATAAGCATGATAAAAATTTCATTCATTTATTTTTTCAAATTTTTTACAATGATCCTAAACATGAAAAGAGAAGTACAAAATTACAGGATGGTGCTTGGAACTAAGGTGCCAGCCGTGAGACATCTGCCACGGTAGAATCCTAGATTTCATCCAAAAATTTAAGTTTAGATCTAGATATTTGGCAGCAACTTGGACTTGGATAGACTGCGTTCTGGTGTCATAGGCATCGACGGAATATTCAGCTTTTTCTTCCTTATATTCTTCTGAGGTCCGAAAGTCCTCCACAGCTTTAGTAGCAACCTCGGCTGTTCGCTTCTCCTCCACCCCCAGTCGGGTCTTCAGCTATTTTATTTCCTTTTGCAGGCAAGTGTTCTCCTCGCTAGCAGTCATATTCCTCTTCGTCTGAGCTTCGAACTTCGCTGTCTTGTCCAGAAGTCGAGAATTCTCCTCAACAGCATTCCTCAACACTGCCTTAGTATCTTCAGCTCTCCTCTCGATGGTGTTGACTTTCATGGAGACTTCTCCAACTTTCTTCTCGGCCTTCTCTTTTGCTCTTTTGAGCATCTCAATTTCGAGCTTAAACTTCTTTGCCTTTTTGGCTAGCTCATGGGTGCTTTCAATGTACCCATTCAAGTAATGGGTGAGCTGATAAATGAAAAAAAATTCATAAATAATAAATGAGCATACAGTAAGTGCTAAATGAGAAAGCCCCAACATACCCGGATCATGGCTCCTCTCTTTATCTCCTTTCGAGGAACATTCAGCAGCTCATTCGCATCGATAGGGAGGAGTAGTCTGGAGAGTAGCTCGCTCACCAGCGTGGGATCCCTCAGCGCTGAAGCCTCAAGCTTCAGCTTGACTGGCACAGTTTCAAATGCATTGGCAACCTCAGCTGGTGCTTCATCCAAGGAGGATTCGATAGTGGATGAAGCTGATCGGGTCGGAGAGCTGAGAGGAGCAGGTAGGCTTAGAATCATCTCCTCCAGACTTTGATCTACAAGGCCCACCCAGCAGCCTGCGGTAGCTAAGGTGGTAGGCAAGTTGCTTTTCACCTACGTAATCCCATGGCCTTTCGAATAAGAAGGTTTAGACTCTGCCTCCAAAGTCGATCGTGCGGGATCTCCAATTCTGGCCAGGAGGCTCTGCCCGGTGGCGGGCTTGGCACCTCTTTTCCATAGGGTTTTCTTCTCCTTTGGCAGGCTCGAGCTCTTCCCAGCATCCAGCTCTGAGATCATGGTGATCAAATTGTAAGATGAACAGAGTCAGGAGATCTAAGACCAAGATAGCTGACTCGCATACTTTGAGGAGTGAGTTGGCTGATACCAGCATTAAACAGCGTCTGAGCCGACAACAACTCTTTCAACTCTGGAACCCTGAAGCTCCACAGAGCTGCCATCTCTTGCTTCAGGCTCTTGTTCGTTGAAGGTTCTTTTAACGTAGTCTCTTGGGGTTTGCCTGAGGTGGTAGAATTTCAATCCTCGCTTGACGTTTGTGAGATGAAGAAAAATCTTGGCTTCTAACCATGCACGACGGAAGGCATACTCAGAACTATCAGGCGGAAGCCGTTCTTCTTCTTTCATGGAGTCATGTACCACCATCCGTGCGAGTCTGGATGTTGCTTGAGGCTGAAGAGTAAAATAGAAAAATGTGACATTTGGCACAATCTCAGCCAGCACGTATACCGTGGTGAAGCCGCAGATATGCGGTCATGTATTCAGCACTACCGTACATGGTGATATATCAAAATATTGGAGGAGCACCACAAAAAAAGGATGGAGAGGAAGCCTCAACCCAGCTTGAAAGCACTCCTCATAGAAGCCCATATGTCCTAAAGGTGGACAGCAGACTCGATCACCCAATCTCGGGACTTCAAGTGGAATACGGGAGGTATTTGATATTGCTCATGTAGCATGATTATGTCCCACTCTGTCAACTCTGATCTGAAATCCAACGGTGTAAAGTCAGGCTCCATGATGGCCATCTCTTCCTCTTTCGTGCAGGAAAGCCGTGAAAGGATGAAGAAGAGAGGAACTCACAGTAGAAGGAGAAGATAATCAGAACTTTGCATGATCTGCATCTCATTCTATCTGAAGATTTTAAAAAATCTCAGACTTGAATGGGATCTTCAAAAGCTACCTCCCATTGGTGCATTAATTGCAAGAGACGTGCATCGATAGAAGACTAGCATACGCGCGATACATGAAGATTGCGAATGGACATGATTGCTGCCGTCGATATGGTAGTTAATGTCAATGGCAGGTGAATCACACTTTACGTCACTTTCGAAGAAATGTGTGCAGATGTGTGCCAATTCTTCCCATACGGATGCAATTTGAATTTCAGTCTTTTCAAAATCTATATGATAGGTATAAAAATTCACTCCAGATCGAAATGAGAATTATAATCTCTACGACACTTGCAATTCTAACCACAGCTAGAGCTAGCTCAGATTTTCATCCTAACTTCTGCTCGGCTCATGTCTTGCTTGAAGTACAATACAGGCTAAGTATTCGTCTAGGCTAGTACTCTAATCAAATTTTGTAGTTACAGCCAGGAGCCAAGCATATATTAAAAACTTTGATTCACATATTTAAAAGCATGATTCACATTCATCAAAAAAAAGAATATATATGTTCATGTGGAGATTCTATTACAAGATCAGGGGCCTCGAATAATAGAAAATAAAAGAAGAAGAGGGCATAAATCACTCCTCAGGGGGATTGTCGGAGCGGTCATCTGCGGAATGATATTTCTTGACGCTAACGATGCTTTCGGTCTGGACGGCTGCATCGATCTTGTCCACCTCATTCGAAAAGTGGGACAACATTATAAACCTTGATCAATTATCCGATGACACTGCCTGTAAATCTTTGTCTAGACAATAGATTTGAAGATGGTTGATTAAGTCAGGAGAAAAATACACTTGGGCAATGGATTTGCGCTTCTCGAAGCCTATAAAGAATGCCACTTTACAAGCTTGGGCTATGATCTTAGCCTTTCCTTCTCCAGCTGCTTTCTCCTACTTTCAGCACGTTTGAGTAAAATCTCCTGATCTCTAAATTTGTCTCAGAGAAGCTTATGATTTACCTCTCTTCCAACCTCTTCTTCAGGTACTCCACCTCCGATTCGATCTCCTGGACTCCTGAAAGTGGCTTGGGGAGGCCTGAACCCCCTTGAAAGTAGAGCACCCCTCTCCTCGAGGAGCTCTCTCTCCACGGCTCATCCCTTCAGAGATTCTGGCCCTCTTGGATGGATCACCACTAGGGCTCCTTCAAGAGCGAGTTTCAAAACAAGAAAACTTTTCTCACTTCAAGTGTCCTCCTCAAGTGCTCCAGGTCATCATGGGTCTGACGACAGTTTCTTTAAGCCTCAGACCTCTGTCTTTCAAGGGTTCTAATCCATCCTTCGAGATTTTCAATCCTCCTGTCAGTCTTAGATTTCTATTGTTCGAGGGCCTCAATTTGTCTTCCAGTTTGCTGCAGTTCTTCGTCCCGACGGAGATCGACTCATGGGCCTCCGAAGAGCCTCCTCTATAAAGCTGACCTCCTTGACTAGCTCAATATTATTCCTCTCTAGGTGCTCTAATCGATACTTTAGCAAGTCGATCTCCTCCTTTTTCATCATCAAAACATCGAGGTTAGAACTGATGAGGCATTGGCCCACATGTACAAGGGATCTTAAAGCATCGGCAGATCGCTTCTCCCTCTTTTGTTCATTGAGAAACAACCTCTCGACTGGCAGTAGGAGGTTCCTTAAGTACTCCACCGTGGATTGGAGGCTCTCTTTTGTGAATGGAGCACGAGGAGTCGAATCTGAGGGTCCCGCATAAGAAGTGGATGTAAGAAATGCCCAGCAGAAGTCGCTATCTCCAAAGATCTCTCAGTCTCCAATGTCGTCGCCAGATCTTTCTTCGAGTTGTCGATCATCTTTTCCATCCGTGCTATCTCAATTGGATTTTTTCAGAGCGTCCCTTGATGCTCATTTCCGATGCCATCTCCGTCAGTGCCCGTCGATCGAAATTTTTCTGAAGAATCTTACGTCACAGCTTCCAATGATAGGGCCATGGGCTCAACGGTAGGAGCGGCATGTTCTTCTTCTCTGACCGCAGGTCTTATTCAGCAATCGGAACCACGACTTGCCTCCTACGAGCCAGAATTTGCTCAAATCTTTTTACACACTGTGAATCCATATTTTTTTAAGAAATCATGATGAATAATCAGTACAAAAAATATCTGTGGCTACTTCGGAAGATCTGTGGCTATCTGTGCCTTCAAAGCACAAATTTAAAGGAGGAAGAAAATGAAAAGCTGTTGTAAAGTACTTAAAACCACGAAGAGACCGTCGTCTAAGTGGTCCCATCAGTTATGCCCGTCTGCATCAGTCACGTTAGGCTGACATCATACGCTTTAAATACAGAAAGCAGGCATGAAGGTAGAAGCACGTGGCTTTGGATCCGAGGCACTTTTGGAATATTCTTTCGTCTGATTCTTAGACTTAGGAGTAGGGTGTAGTGTTACGGTGGTTACCGTGAGTGCCTCGGATCAGCACTATAGTACAAGACATTACAAGTTCTCGGATCATCAATAAGACCGCTGACCGCCATATGAGCTGAGGAGTCCATCTCCTTGCTAAACTAAGGCATCCCCGAGGTCTAACCTGTGTATGAGCTATTCAGCCGACTTATCTCTTCAACGTGCACAACAGCTGTCTATCCCAAATAGATAGAATTTGGCGTAACCGTCTCTCCTAATCTCGCGGGAGCAATTAAGGACTGAATTATCTCGTCCCGTTTGGCATGTCTAATAGTTCGGCAATCTCGAGATCGTGCGATCTCACAGCTAACAATCTAGCTGTCCGGCATCCTTCTATAAAAATAACCAGAGCCTCGAGAACCCAGGTAAATCCAATCAAATCCCTCTCAGAGAATCCGTTGCTATTTTTTATTCTCTGCTTTTTTGATTGGAGCATCGGAGGGTTCTCGTCGGAGCCATAACCTCTGGTTTGGGACTTATTTTGCAAGTTACTCTAGTACCAGCATCCCTACACAAGGACCGGATGTCCATCTTCCGATCTCGATCGATTTCAGCAACGATAGAAGTGAAATGAAAATTTGATTTAGAGATTGAGTTTTAGCATTTGCATTTCATCTCAGAATTCAAATTAGGATTGAAATAAATTTCTTCCGATCAAATGGTTGGAACAAAATTGTCCATTTTCATTCCGACTTTTGACTTCGACTCCCGACCAAACAAACACCCACTGATTTCTGGATGCTCCCAGTCTCCAAACGTACTAGTGTTTGCCCGCTTAATGAAGCGTCATAGTTTCGAACGACCTAAAATGGCCTGCAGTGCAAGTACGTGGGGCACCAAGCGCTTGCATCTACATTAGATGGAAGAGATCCGTTTCAGCTGGAGAAACGTCCATTCCGTTGTGGTCGGCTGATTGGAAAGACCTGCCTCCACGAACCCCTTTAGCCTGCTTATTAGGATATACGTGGTTATGAATTAAATATCATGTAGAATATATTTTTGATAATATCTAGATGTTACTTGCTATTATTTCATTGCATAATACGTCCATAATATAATTAAATAAGCAATATATATATATTATTTTGTATTTTAATTATTTTTGACTCGATTTGATCCAAAATATCCGATGGATTAGTAAATCTGATATTAGAACCCCACTAATTAATCCAATCCAATTTGAATGAAATCGAGTTTTGATTTTTTTTTTCTAATATTTTGATCCAATGAAATATGGATTGAATTGGGATTGTACTCATCCTAGGTCCAACCCGACTCCGTACCTGTCCTACCAACAGTCTTGCTCGTCAATCTTGATTGGTTTAAAATGTAAGAAAAATAAGAACAAGATTTACTAACCATGATGTCTATTTTATTCAAGCAAAGCTGAAATGATGCATATTAATTCTATTTAAGATCTTTGCATCGGTGGTTGCATGCATTTATCAAAATAGTATTATATGGCATCATGATGGGGAACAATCATCATTATTAGATTCGAAATTATTAGATCTAACCACCATATGGAACCGAGGGGCCGAGGATTAATTTCTTCTTCCAACCTGAACTCTGATGAATGTGGGATCATCAGGAATTACATGTTTTAAGGCAGTAGAGAAGCTCTTTTACTTCTGATGACTGACTACATGGATGAATATTTAATTGCCAAGACAATATATATATATATATTTT
>KE507305.1:2963-21250 GCA_000441515.1 Elaeis oleifera
TATGTATTCTCATGATATCTTAATCTTTGACACGTTCCTACAAGTGCTTCACAAACTCAATCCCTTGAGCTTTATGAATTTTTTTTTATGAACACTCAAATATTTTGTCATCATCAAAAAAGGAGAGATTATTGATCCAAAATTAATTTTGATGATCACAAATCATTTGAGGAGACTACTAATTAGTTTCTTATCTTTAGAAATATTTAGTGATATTTCATGTAGTCCAAAATATTGAGTTTGAAAAGCTTCATCAAGTATGTCAAAGTTGAAGTTTCTGCAAGTTGGAGATATTTTTGAAGCTTTTTGAAAGTGTCAAATTGATTCAAATTCATTTAAGAGTATTTGGTAGTGTTCTGGTAAGTTTCGGACCTTAAATATATGAAAAATCATATTGAAGCAAAATGAGGTGACCCAACTGGGTCATCCCTTCCATTGGGTAGTCGGCACGCTCTGTTTTTGACTTATGGAATGCAGTGGGACGACCCATGGGATGACCCCTGAGATCCTGAGATTAAAACAGAGAGTTTGTTTTTTAGATTGGCCAAATGAGGTGACCCATGGGACTTTCCAGTCACAGTGGGACGACCCATGGGACGTTCCATTCTGGACGAACCTCGTAACGGTTAGTTTTCAGCCCATTTTTGATGCATTTAATGCATATTAAATACTCTCTAACGGCTTTTAACTGACACTAAGATACTCTCAAGTCTAAATGGAGGTTATAAATGCTCTCTTGAGATGGAAATCAACAAAAGATTTATGCATTCAAGCTCACATTCATGAAAGAGAAAGAAAAATCTAGAAAGAGAGGAAAGAAGCATTCAATCAGCTCACCAACCACTCTCTAGCTGCATTCAAGTATGCCAATCATTTGAAGGTATTCAGCAAAAGTTTTTTCTCCTTGAGTATTATATTTTCATTGCTTTTATTATGCTCATTTAAGGGGCTGTTTTTGCTGAAATTCCTGTACACTCTTTTCTTGCTATTGTACATTGGGTTTTGAGTTTTGGAAGGTTCCAAAACTCAGATAGGTTGATCCAAACTTAAAATCGAAGTATTTGTGGGTTGGCTTGTATTCGAAAAATAAATATTTTTACTTGGATAGTAAGGGTCGGTGTTATCCGACGGATTGTATCTTGAAATTTTTTTAGTGGATTGAATTCCCAAGTAGGGACTTGGAGAGTGGATGTAGGTGCAAGGTTGACACCAAACCACTATAAATCTCTTGTGTTTATTATGCTTGCATCTCTTTATTCATTCATTGTGCTTTATACTTGCTTACTTGTCATTTGTGGTTGATTTCATTTTCTTAGCTAATCAATTCACTCCACTCAATAAGTATAGCACATTACTTGAGTGCGTTAATCATAAAATTTTAAATGATCTAATTCATCCCTCCCCTCTTGGGCTCCATATCAGGGCAACATTTAACCATTTGGATAAGAAATAGCCATTTGAAATTATCTAGCCATATTTTTGAATTTCTAAAAACTAACCATTATTGTTAGCATTCTCTGAGTCATCCCACCTAGATAATGAGTCTGCTCACCATAGCATTAAGTTGGCTAAGTGAAACTCTGAGTCAGCTCGATAGCAGATGCCAAAAAATCTAATATTCTATCTATCTCTGCTCATTTAAGATTGAGTCAGTTCAAAAGATTTGTTGATTTATACTACTTTCTATGTCCATCTTTCTCTAAGACTGAGTTGGCTCTTCTCTTTGCTAAGTTGGCTAAGCTCTGAATTGGGTCTGTTAAGTTGATTACTGGATCGGCTTAAAGTATTGTTCTTTATTTTGAAGGTTTATATCATTTCTTTCTTCTGATACTGGATCGGCTCAGATGCGTGCCAAGCAAGCCACAAGAAATTTTAGATAGCTTTTCTTGATCTAACTTATTTTTAGGCTAAACTTGTCTTCTTAAATATAATTTGTACTCATTAAGACTAGACTAGATTATCCCTTCAAATCTTAGACATCTTTTGCTTCCAATTTTGAGGATCATAAGTCCAAGAAGATGAATTTTCTTGAGGATAAACCCTTTGGATTTCTTAAGAATATTATCTTTGAGTTTTCTCGAGGATATAGCCTTTTTAAGTAAAATGAGTAAATATTTTGAGGCAACCTACAAACATTCTCAAGTAGTATCTCATGAGTAAACATAATTTATACTCAAATATTTTGACATCATCAAAATCGATTCTAAGGCTAATAGTTGGCCACATTATGTGGAGAGGAGATTTCTAAGAGGTTGACCCTCGATGAATTGATCAGGATACTCTATGCATTTTTTATCTCTATAATGGAACAAAGAGGTGATAAGGTGTTGCCCAAGGATGGTTACCCAAGAGAGGGTGAATTGGATATTAAAATTAAAGATAATTATACAGAATAAGCTACTAAGTACTTAATGAGATAAATTAAAAGATATATAATGAATGAGAATAGTAAAAGAATAAGCACACAATCACAAACACTATAATTTTATAGTGGTTTGGTGCCAAACTCAGTATCTACGTCCACTCTCCAAGTAAACCACTTGAAAATTCAACTATAATCATAAAGCTTGATTATAGTTCGATTATTTTTTTTGGATTCACAATCTAACCCGATTGGTTTTATCCTTGGCTCACCAACTATAACCTTACAATGATTATTTTCTCAGGCTAACAATCAACCCCGATTGGTTTTGACCTTGGCTCACCAATCAAACCACTACAATGTCCAATTCAAGGCTTGGACCAACTCAAGTTTTTCACCCTAAGAAACTTAAAAGAAATATAAAACTATAATTAATACAAAAGTTAAAGTTTAGAGAAATGAACACAAAGAAGCCCAAGAGAAGAGAATCTGAATTGGTTACTTGTTGGCTTGATTTCTTCTCTTTGAATGCTTGAGAGAGGTAGGTGGTGATCTTCAATACTGATGGCCTGACTTCTCTCAATTTGATGATGATAGAAGGATAAGACAAGATCTAAAAATTACTCATTCCTTTTACTATTTTGCTCACAAACTTGAATGCACTGAAAATAACTTGAATGGTCTTCAATGTGAGTTTCAAAAGTTCTCTTCTATACTCCAAAAGATTTTTTTTTATATTCTTGAGGTTTTCTACTATTTTAAGTTATCTGGAGAGGTTGCATTAAGTGCTCTAGCCATTGGAATGAAGAAAATAGCCGTTGAAAATGATTGGGGGCCAAAAACCTACAGTTCTAAAAAACTAGTTGTTACAGTCACTGGGTCAACTTAACTTTCTTTGAGGTGACTCAGTTTCTCATTGGGTCAACTCACAAACTTTCTAAGTTGATTCAGTATCAGGTGGCTGAAAACTGACTTTCTATCTTGACTTCTTCACTGCATCTTGGTCGGCTCAGGTCCCGTCTGAGTCGACTCAGTTGATCTCTGGATCGACTCAATGATCATTTGATTGGCTCAGTAGACTTGATCCAAAATTTTATGTTTCTATCTTTATTTATCTTTCGAGATTAGGTCGGCTCAGATTTTTACTGGATCGACTCAGTTGGCATGCCAAGTGGGCCATGGGTTCTTGAAAAGCTTTCTTCTCTAATTTGATTTCTAGACTAGACTTGCCTTCTTAACTTGATTTAATCCTCATTAAAATTTTTTTCAAGATGTGTCTAGTCTAGAGTTTCTTTACTAAATTCTTGAGTAGTGGTTCTTTATTTAGTTATTGAGAAACACATGAAAATTGTGAGCACTTAGAATTTGAAACTATACATCCTTATAACAATATTAGTAACTTAACAATTTATACTCAAATATTTTGTTATCATCAAAATCAATCCAGGCATCAACATAGGGGACTCGTCGAGCAAGGATTTGGCCTATCCAAATAGGCAAGTCACATGAGCATCATAGGATCCTGCCTTGTAGGGATCCACGAAAGCCAATCAACCATGAAGTACAAGTGTGGCTTATAGAATTTTGATCGAGGTATATGCCCTAGAGCTAGGCCATGGATCAAGGATGGCCAAAAGGGTTGTGCCAAGAAGAGGACAACTTGATGCAAGGATCTGTCGATTGAATATATGTACTTGATGGGCAGAGTTGGATTCCAATGTTGTGGCAGTGCATAAAGTGCGAGCAAACTATAGGCATAGGGTGTAGGGTGGTATGTGCATGGATCTTTAGGACCATGGCAATACATAGTGATGGATGAGCAGGTCATGAATCTTGTCGAGCAGTATGGCCATGGATGGAAAAGCATATCGAGGATGTAAGATTGGGATCATGGCACAAGAGCTTGTGGGGGAGCTTGGATGGTGGAACCCAATAAGGCTTGGATGTACATGATTAACCATGGTTTCAATAGTCTGTGGGCATGTCTGTTGGCAGTTCGATTGAGCAATACTAGATATGGGTTTGCCTAAGCCTCATGCATAGCAGTGGCATTTCATTATCATGTCATATAGTTTGGGTCTGTGCATTTCTGGAGGATAGCTTGATGGCTTGCAAATGAGTGGCACAGTGGTTATGTCATAGCATGAAAGTACTCAAAGGATCAAGACATCTTTAGTGAGCAGTACTTGACTTAAGGGGCAAAGATATGGGGTTGGCACATAGATGTCGAGTTGTAGAGCACTCTTGAAAAGAGTCTACATTATGGCACGAAGGTGTGTTTGAGTGTTTTAGTTGATCCAAGGGGTCGAGTTGCTTGCGGGCACTCAAGAGTGTCGCATGTGTTCAATCCAATGGAGCTGTTGGGTAGGGGCATAGAGGTGCATGCTTGGCTATAAGGCTAGACAACTGCTTGCTGATTTGGATGTCCAAAAGAAGGACTCAGAAAGGCTAGCCTTAGTATGAGGCACGTCAGAGCGCCATATAGGTGTTTGGGTCAGAAAAACACTCATCTAATTAGAGCAATAGGTTTGCTAAGTCAATAGTTGATGTTGTGCTTGATGTTGGCTTATGATATATGTGGTATCAAGTTGCATGCATTTGGCACAGATATGGGGGTATCCAAAGTAGTGAAGATACCTAGAGATATTGAAGTCCAGTGTCAGAGAGCTAGTTGTTTGTGTTTGTTGTTGGTGTTAAGGACTCAGAGTGTGGGAGCATGTTGCAGAGGCAATGTGCTCAGTTCTAAATAATCATGGTTGCTCATCGAAGTTACGAGTAGATGGGAGCTTAGGAATGTGAAAGTCTACCAGTTTATGGCTAAGAAAAGAATTTAGGATGAAGAGTGTTCATGAATGCTGAAGCACTTAGGCTGCATGTAAAGTTGCAAGGTAGAGCATCTCAAGGAACTAGAATCTCCGATGTCCCTTCTAGTCATGAATTGGGGCCTCACAATCACTAGCCAATATGCTTTTCTTTCATGCCTTTCTTCTTTCATTGTTCGATATTTTGATCTCCTAGGTGTAAAGGAATCACACCAATCCATCCCAAACTTAGTGTTAAACTCTACTACGGTGACGATACTGTAGGGAGGGTCAATTCTATCAGAGAGTACTCTACCACGAGGGCCTCAGCCAATCATCACTCATCGGCCCAAAGCTGACCAATACAAAACCATGTGATCTGTCTAGGTAGAGCTGGTTAAATTGACTAAGGCACTAGGGTGTATCTTCAGTGCAGAGAAAGATGTAGCATCCAAATTTTAAAGTGCAGGCTGAGGTGAAAACTTGGAGAGTCAAGGGATCCAAATGCACAAAGATGGGGAACATTGAGAAGAGCCATTTCTTAGGGGTTGATTGTGGAGCAAACACACTTGAATGGCAAAATTGAACTGAACTTCATGGAGCCGCTCTTAGGGTGAAGGCACTGGAAGGCCGAAGTACTAGAGGTAGATTATTGGCCCAGGGTGCTTACTCACTGCATGTGCATGCGATGTTAGGTTGTAAGAGGTGAAGCACAAGGGCTATACAATGTTGGCCAAGGTGGCCATGATGCAGAATGGATTTATCGATTGAAGTACTTATGTGGACATACTGTGAGGCACTGTAAAGCTCAGATGTCAGATGCAAGAGGGCATCAAGGCAATGGAGTCATAGAAGTGAGGCAAGTTAGTGGGTGGTCTTGCATTAATACAATAGACTTGGGTTGAAGACAGAGAGGAAGTCAGGACAAGTTGAGAATTTAGAAACAACATGAACCATGGGTCTATAGAGGCAGATAATTGGAGCTTAGAGTGAAGACGGCTATGTCAAGGGACTCAAGCAAAAGTGAAAGTGGCCTTCATTGGATATCAGGATCCCACTTGGTAGCATTGTGTATCTCCATTGGCATCAGACAATGCAGAGATATGGAAGTGACCGGTTAGTACTTAGCATTGACGCGGTGTGGTAAGGTCCAAAGGCATGGTGCTAAATAGTTAAGGTCAAAATTAATATAGGGTGGCAAGGTGGGTATGTAGCAAGTCCAGATGGTTGGAGATGAGTTTCAGAGGAGACTGATGTAGAGCGCTGCTCCTAGATCAAGATGGATAGGAGTTAAGCCTTGGATGCAGTCCAAGGAGTGCCATTTGTGTTGCAGGCAAGGGATTTAAAGAGGATGCTTTGGTAGAAGCAATGGCTACTCTTGGATTGAGGTATTCGGGAGTTAAGCCTTGGGAGAGTCCAAGGAGCGCCACAAAGTTTTAGTTGAAGTTGATGGTCAAAGGACCCAATAAGCTCAAAGATGCAGTGGCCACTATCAAATTAGAGCAATTAGGATTTAAGCCTTAGCAGAGTCTAAGGAGTGCCATGTAGTTGGAAGGTCAAAAGACTATAGTGGAATAATAGAAGCAAAGGTCGATGTCTAGTTATGGAGCCATTGGGTCTTGTGGAAGAGTCAGTGTGGTGTAGATGATGGATTCTTAATAGCGTAGAAAGGATCAACAACACCAAGGTTGTGGGGCTCTGACTTGAGGAACCATGATCATAGTGGTTGTAGTAGATGTTTCTTCATAGCGACCAATATTTAGAGTAGTAGTTTGGACATTGACGAGAGCATCATTAGCTTGAGTGGGGGAGAGTTATCATGGACTTAGCCACAAGCACATCGCAGGGGGTGCCGACATGGGCATGGCATGGTACTGTGAAGGATTTGGCATGGGCCAAAATTTGCAATGCTTCTTGATACTTTGGTGTAGAGTTCAGATGGACGCCTCATTGGATATTAAGGAGAGCAATAGTTAACCGAGTAGCATAGCCATGGCATGATATCAAAGGCTCAGGAAGCTTGATATTTGGCATGGCTATGGACTGCCAAGACATATGTGGATACTTAAGGATTCCTCTTGGTTTGAGGAGGGGCACGGAGCTTTAGTCACATTCTCGACTCTCCTTGGCCTGTAGGACATGGGCCCACTGTGGCACAATTGTGGGGGTAAGGTGGTGCCATGCTCACATGGTCTCGTGTGGATGCATTCGGGGTAATGCTGGTCAAACGAGCTGGCCACATTGTGTAAAGAGGGGATTTTCGAGAGGTTGACCCTCGAGAAATTATCCAAGCTGCTCTTTACATTCTTGATCTCTATAATGGGTGAAGAGGTGATAGAAGACTAGTCGAGTAAAGGTCTGGCCTACCCAAAAGGCAAGTCTCATGAGTATCACAGGGTGATGCCTTGCAGGGTATATGTATTTGAGCTGGGCCAAGAATCAAGGATGGCCAAAAGGGTCGTGCCGAGGAGAGGATGACTTAATGCAAGAATCAGCTAGTCAAATATATGTACATGATGAGCAGACATAGATACATGTCATGGCAATGCACGAAGTGTGAGTAGGCCATGGACATAGGATGTTGGACGGTATGACCATGGACCTTTAGGGCCATGGTAGTGCACAATGATAAACAAGCAAGCCATGAACATTGCCAAGCAGTATGGCCATTGATGGAAAGGCATGTCAAGGATGCAAGATCGGGATCATTGTTTAAGAGTTTGTGGGGGAGCTTGGATAGCAAAATTTGGGAGGGCTTGGAGGTGCTTAATCGACCATCACTTTGAGAGATTGCACGGTGTGTCAGCTTAGTAGTTTAGCTGGGCGATACTAGAGATAGATTTGTCTGAGTCTCATACATAGCAGTAGCCTTGCATGGTCATGTCGTATAGTTTTGGTCTGTGCCTTCCTAGAAGGTAGCTTGGTGGCTTGCAGATCAGTGGCACGATGATTATATCATGGCACAGAAGTACCCTAAAGATCAAGACATCTTGAGTGACTTGTACTTGACTTAAGAGACAAAGCCATGGAGTTGGCACAGGATGTCGAGTTACCGAGTAGTCTTGGGGAGAGTTTATGTTATAGCACAGGGGTAGAGCTGTCAAGTTGGTTGGCCCATTGGGTTGGCCTACCCACCATGTAAATGGAGCAGGTTGGGTTCATGTTTTAGTAACTCATTTAAAAGTGGGTCAAATGACCCATTCCATTTGGGTTGGTGGGTTGGGATGGACTGGCCTGCCTCTTTTATATATATATATATAAATCAAAATTAATCAATTACTTACTGGCTCTCAACCCTAAACCCAAATCCCCTTATCCCCTTTCAATGAGAAAGAGAGGAGAGACCATTAGACCGCTACCACGTCCGGACGCTGTCGGCCGTCACCTAGTTTCCATCACCCACGGTGAGTCTCTTCTCTTTATTTTTTTCTTGATATAGCCTCGATGGCCGGCAAGCTCCTCCGTGCTCCCGACGCCCACATCGTGGCCTCGGACCCCCTCCTCCCCTCACTCTCGGGTGAGCGCATCCCGACCCCCCACGAGCTCCTTCGTGCTCCTCGACACCCGCATCGCGGCCCCGACCCCATTCCTTCCTCCCCCCGGTGCCTGCATCTCAGGCTCCTGTGAGCTCCTCTATGCTCCCCAACACTCATATCCTTGCCCCTCTCCTCCCCACTCCTCGGTGAGCTCCTCCTCCCTGACACCGTGCTCCCATCCCCCCCACTCCCCCTTCCCCTACTCCCCGGTAAGCTCCTCCACCCGACACCCGCACCCGATCCACCACGAGGCTGCGACTTCCCTGCAGCTGCATGCACTCCACCCCGATGCCCGTACCCTACCCCAATCCCACCCCCTATGCTCCCCACGGCCACCGTGCTCACATCCCCCACCCCCTCCCCCAGTCCCTGACGAGCTCCTCTGCCCTCGCTCCCTCCCAACCCTCCACCCGATGCACCGACGAGTTCGCTCCATGCCCCACCCTCCACCCGGGCTTCCCGTGCCCACCGGTGCCATCTGTAGAACCCCAACAACCTGATTTTTTGTTGTTTTCTTATGCATGTAGCTATTTGAATCTCTTATTTATGCTTTTGTTTTGTTTGATTGTTGTCTTAATTGATTTTTTTTTGTTGATTGAATGATTGATAGATTATTAGCTTATTTATCTATTATGTTGGTGTGTGGCTAATTACTTGCATCATGATTGGGTCTATGAGCACAATGAATTAAGTTGTAAATGTGGATGGTGATGAAGTGCCTGAAAAATCCAAATTAGATAGTAAAAATGAAACTGAACCTGGGATTGAGAAATCAAAAAAGAGGGCAAGGGAACATTCTGATATTTGAAATTATTTCACAAAAATGGGGAAAGGCAAGGATGGTGTAGAAAGGGCAGCTTATAATGGATGTGAAAGACAGTATAAATGTGGTGAGAAAAAATATGGGACCTCTTCTATTACCCATCATCTTTCAAAGTATCCTATAAGAAAGTTTCATGATGTAGGGCAAATGATAATTAGTGCTGATGAAAAATAAAGATCTGAAAAAATAGATCAAAAAATTTCTCATGAATTCTGTGCATCTGCCATTATTCAACATGATTTTCCCTTTTCATTTGTTGAGTATCCTGAGATTAGGACTTGGGTGAAGTATATCAATCCTGATATTGTTTCTATTTCTAGAAACACTGTTTGTAATTATATTTAGAAAATTTATTTGAGGGAGAAAGAGAAGTTGAAATAACTCTTAGCTAAGATTTTCAATAGAGTTTGCTTGACTTCTGATTTGTGGATTGTATGCACTAGTCAGGGTTATATTACTCTGACTGCTCATTATGTTGATGATCGATGGTTGAAAATTGAATAGTAAAATTTAAATTTTGCTCATATGCCTCCTCCACACTCGGGGGTTGAATTAGTTGCAAAATTGTATGAATTTTTGAAGGATTGGAAAATTGAGAATAAGATTTTTTATTCGACTCTAGATAATGCTTCTAGTAATAACAATATGCAAGATAATTTGAAAGAGCAGCTTTGTTTGAATGATAGTTTATTGTGTGGTGGTGAGTTTTTTTATGTACGGTGTTGTGCTAACATTCTTAACCTCATTATTCAGGAAGGGTTGAAAGTAGCCAATGATGCTTTGGTTAAGATTAGGAAATCAGTCAAGTATGTGAAGGGTTCGGAGAGTAGGATGCAAAAATTTGATGAATGTATTAAGTGGGTTGGTGGTATTGACACTTCTATTGGCTTACGTTTGGATGTGTCTACCCATTGGAATTCTATATATTTGATATTGGAGAGTGCAATCGAATACAAAAAAGCTTTTACTTCTCTTTAATTGGTTGATAAGAACTATAAATTTTGCCCTACATCCCTTGAGTGGATAAGAGGAGAAAAAATATATGAGTTCCTAGAGCTATTTTATGAGACTACCAACTTGATTTTCAGTTCTTCTTTTCCTACCTCCAATCTTTGTATCATGCAAGTTTGGAAGATTGAGTGCTTGTTGTTGAAAAATGAGTGGAATGAAGATGTGGTGATAAGGGAAATGTGCAAGAGGATGAAAGGCAAGTTTGATAAATATTGAAGTCAATATAGTGTTGCACTTGCATGTAGGGCTGTTCTTGATGAAGGATCATGTAGACGCACCAGATTGGATCGGATCAGAGAGTGAAATTTAAATTTTCACCGACCCGACATGCTACGCATAGATCTAAATCAAATATATTAAGCATTAAATAAAATATATCAGCATGCAATAAATCAATGGTGATCACATCATCTTGCACGGGTAGAAGAACACTGCAATCCAATGATCAGTGAATCCGAGGTTCGCTGTTGAGCCGCTCACGTATCCAGCCACTACAGGTATCCATTCGGGCCTGATCTGAGATCCTTTCTCCTTTTTAATCCATCTACTCCTAGACGGATCTGCAAGCTCCTTGATCAGATTCAAATCTGATCTCCGATAGGGTTCCAATCGAAGCTTGATTGCAGCCTTCTCGCTCCTTATGCAGATCGGATGGCCTTCGACACTTCGAATCCACCAGATGATGTGTCCAACATGCTTGGATGTGGAACAGCTTTAGATATCAAAGAGAGAAGAGGAAGGAGGCATGGAAAGGGGAGGGGAGGCTTGGAAAATTATCTATCAGCTATAACCTCTATCAGCAAATCAAAAGGAACACATTTTATAGACATCTGATCAGATCAGGTGCCTTAAAATAGAAGGATTCTCCTAGATCCGCCCCACTCTGATTTCTTCCTTATTTTGTAGCACAAAACTAATGAGAAATTTAGATTGGCATGGAGATATGATAACATTGTTGTCACCCCATTCCAATCCACATTTGATTCGAATTCAAACAGTTTAAAATTCAAAATTGAATTCAAATATGAATTTAAATTCAACAGAGATCAAATCTCTTATCCTCATCCACTAGTGGATGAGGATAATCCTTCTCCTTCTCCTTTATTTGAATGTGGGCGACACACATGGATCAAATCCATGTGGGCATGAGCCCTCTTATTGGTCGAACAACATTGGATGGTGCCAACATTTGGTGCCCCATAAACCTAATCTAATTAGGTCAAATTCGAACCCAAGTGAACCAACATTTGGAACCCAATTTGAGTTTGTATCAAATTGATTAAATTCTATCTAATAGGACCTAAATCAAGTAGGAGAAATAGATTTAACCATGTGCTAGCATGGCTTCCTTAAATCCAAAGCTAGGACCTAATTAATCCTAACCCAATTAGACTACACTTAGCCCAATTGTGTAATTCAAGATCAAAACCTTTGTTTGTATGACTCCATAGGTCCAATTCTGACTGGTAGTAAGATATGTAATGATCTCTATCAGTAACATCATCGAAACTCTTTTTGATGGATCGAAACTCCTTCCAATTCAGTCAATTAAGAATCATTGATCATCAAAATGATTCTTAATTAGTCTCACAATCCACCAATGAGACCTAGTAGTATGTAGTGGCAACCCAGCAAAACTGAAAGATGAACCTTGAGGTGCAATTACCATATGATTCTATTCTTCTATCGTGAGTTTCGATAGAACCGAGGTCAAGGTTAACTCATCAAACCTCATCACTGTCATATGATAGAATCAATCGATTCGAATCCGATGTGAAACCCAATAAAAACTCTGTTCTATCTTTCATATTGCCATAGCCATAAATTTTTAGACTCAATCTTATGACCTACATAGGACTATTCCTCTATCGAGATCGATAGATCCCATCTTGATGCAACCCAATTTCTACAATGAATATACTGCAGCTAATATACACCTCAAGGCTCCGTATGGCTAGAAGATTGAGTTATAATATAGTCAAACTATAGTACCCTCAAGATGAATGATCGATGTACCTCAAATAAAAAACTAAACACACAACCATAGCTATGAACATGTCACTGATGAGAAGATAGATTTTCTTATGACTATTCGTATATGGTCATGCTCAATATTCTTGTTCTTAACAAGCATTTATATCTTTGCTCTGGTATCTCCACACCGTAGATTTAAAACTCATTTATCCAAGAAAATGATCATACACCAATCCTACAGATTGATCACCATCCCCATGATGATCCTACGATCAGGAGCAATTTATGAGTTAACTAAGATTAGCACATGTCTCAAATTCTTAACTCTTGAGAATATGTGTCGTCTTACCCATTAACCCAATAGACGATTCACAGATACTATTAAATACAATGTGAATGAAAATAACTCAATTTATTAATATCAAAGTCAATTTACAAATATGTCCTAAGAGTGTTTACAAGTATCAGCCAATCTAGCTTTCAGGACATACATCTAACAAACTCTTACTTGCACTAAAGCTAATTGGCTACAATTCTAGGTCCCATCATCTCAAGATGGGCTTTAGTCTTTTGCTGGCTCAATTGCTTCATCAGTGGGTCAGTCACGCTGTCTGCAGTATCGACTCTCTTCACCTCAATATATCCTTTCTCGAGGTAATCATGGATAAGGTGGAACCGTCGCTCGATGTGTTTGAATTTTTGATGAGACTTTGACTCCTTAGCTAGGGTTATGGCACCATTATTGTTGCAGTAGAGTGGGATGATATCTGATGGCATTACACCTAGCTCTGCAATAAACTTCTTGAACTAGAATGCCTCCTTCGTAGCCTCCAATGCGGCAATGTATTCTGCTTCCATGGTGGAGCCTGTAACACAGTCTACTTAAAACACTTCCTGTTGACAACACCACCATTGCACAAGAAGATACTTTCTGAGGTCGACTTTCGATCATCAGTATCAGTCATGAAGTCTGAATCTATATCCCCCTGTATTTTAAGTTCTCTATTCCCAAAGATCAAAAATATATCTTTAGTCCTTTTTAAGTACTTAAGAATGTATTTCATAGAAGTTTAGTGCTCTTCATCTGGATTCGACTGATATCTACTTGTGACATTCACAGCATGGGCGATATCAGGTCATGTACAAAGCAAGTATACATGAGGCTCCCTATGGCCGAAGCATAAGGGATCTTGCTTATACGTCCAATCTCTTTCAGTGTATTAGGGCACATTTTTTTGAAGAGATGAATACCATGTCTGAAGGGTACCAGACTCCTCTTGGAGTTCTCCATGCTGAACCTTTTTAGCACCTCCTCAATGTACATCTTCTATGATAATCCTAACATCCTTCTAAATCTATCTCTATAGACCTTGATCTCCAAAATGAAGGATGCCTTACCTAGGTCTTTCATAAAAAACTCTTTAGACAACCAAACTTTGATCGAGATCAATATAGAAATATCATTCCCAATGAGGAGGATGTCATCTATGTACAATACGAAAAAGTGACAGTGCTCCCACTGACTTTTCTGAAGATACATTTCTCCTCTTCATTCTTGATGAAATCAAATAATTTGATTATATCATTGAAACAAGCATTCCAGCTCTGAGATGCTTGCTTTAGTCCATAAATGGACCTTTGTAGTTTACAAACTTTGTGATCACTATCACTGGAGGTGAAACCAAGTAGCTATTTCATATAGATATCTTTCTTAAGATATCCATTCAAAAACTTTATTTTCACATTCATTTATCATATTTCATAATCAAAATATGCTGCAATGGCAAGCAATGTACGGATGGACTTAAGCATGGCTACAGACGAGAAGATTTTTTGATAATCAACACCTTTGCACTGACTATACCCTTTCGCCACAAGCCTAGCTTTAAAGGTCTCTACCTTTCCATCTGCCCCTATCTTCTTTTGAAGATCTATTTACATTCAATAGGTACAATATCTTCAGGTAGATCTACCAAAGTTCGAATTTGGTTTGAGTACATCGAGTCAATTTCTGACTTCATTATCTTTGACCACTTCTCAGAGTTAATATCTGATATTGTCTCATTATAGATTTTGGGATCATCCCCATGTATCTCATTTTTTGTGAGAAATGTTTTCTTTACATCCTCTGAGATAATATCTAAGTACCTCTCAGGAGGACAAAAAATCCTACTAGACTTACGAGATGGAGGAAGTGTTGTGGATCGGCTCGGACTGACTTGGTTCTCAGGTTTCAAGGCTCACTGCTTTTAAAGACTTTCTCTTCGAGTCTAATCTATCTTCCCATGCCTCCATCTTGAATAAATTATTTTTCAAAAAGATTACATGCCGACTCACAACCACATTATGGTTTTCTGGAAGATAAAATAATATCCTAATGACTCTTTAAGATATCCAATAAAATAAGCTCTAAGGGATCTGGTATCTAACTTGTCTGTCTGTTGTCGTTTCACATGGGCTAGACAATCTCAAATCTTGAGATGACTTAAAATCAATTTTTATCATGTCATATCTTATATGGTATGGTAGAAACAGTTTTAGACGGAATCCTATTCAGTACATAAATGGCAGTCAAAAGACTATGTTCTCAAAGAAAAATAGGAAGATCTGTGAAGCTCATCATGGAACGGACCATATATAATAAGGTCTAATTTTTTCATTCTAAAACTCCATTGAATTGAGGCATTCTAGACAGACTCTACTATAAGACTATGCCATATTCTTTGAGATAATCTAAAAATTTTCATCAAGGTATTCACCTCCTTGATCTGATCAAAGATCTTAAGGGACTTTCTAGTTTATTTCTCCACTTCATGTCTGAATTTTTAAACTTTTCAAAGATCTCAGACTTGTGACGCATAAGGTATATATATTATACTGTAAAAAATCATTGGTAAAGATAATAAAGTAAAAAAAATCTCTCCTGACAGACACATCGAATGCGCCACAAACATTAGAATGCACCAGAGTAAGTATTTCTATTATCCTTTTCCCATGTCCTACAAAGGGCAGCTTGGTCATTTTTTCTTGAAGGCATGATTTACAGATCGGATATGACTCGAAAGTCAATGGACCAATAGTCTAATTTTCTTCAATCTATTAATCCTATCTTCTCCAATGTAACTTAACCTTAGGTGCCACAAATACTTTTCGTTCATGTTATCTCTAGGATATTTAGAACCTGTGGCATTCATATTTTGCTCGACATAATTCATAGATACATCAACATATAACTGAAAAAGATTATTTATAAGAAAACTACTACCAACTTTATTATTTTTAAATAAATATTACAGTGGTCCTTAAAGAAACTAATTGCACAATCTTCTTACATTAAGCAAGTGATAGAAATTAGATTCTGTTAGAAATATATCCTAAAGCCAATCGTTTGAATGATTGTACTCTTTATAATATGTATATGAATTATGAATAATAAAATTATTTGACATTATTCATCACAAGATGTACATCTTTCTTATTAGAACTCTTGTGTTGGGATGAAGTCCTTAGAGCTATATGACAATTGATAAAGAAGGATTGATCGAATAATTCTTAAACATATTTGCGACCAAATGATATGTCATTAAAGCATGATGACATTTATCAAATGTAAATTGTTGTGTGTCATATAGGTTGGTTGTCCTCTTAACTAAGGAGTGTGGAGATACTAGTATGGTATACAGATAAGATATAAGAGTACATCATCACTGAACAAGTGATTCACCTAGGGAGCACTCTGCTGTGAAAGGCTGCTGACGAAGAATATGGACATAAATGTCCCTCCAATCTGAGATCACCATAGCAACTTACAAGCAACTCACTATGCTTTGATATCGGACTACCTAAATTTTAATTCAGTGATGGAAGATTTTTGGATACAGTCAAATACTTGTGGTAGTTGGTATGTGGATCAAGATGGGATTGATCCCTCCACATTTGAAGAGTTGATGCATCACTGTATTTCAATTAAGTAAGACTTTTAATGAGGCAATCTATGTGATATGTTATAGGATTTGAAGAAGATTGAAATATAATATTGATACTAATCCAGGGTTAACAGTTAAGCCCAAGGTCGACCAGAGCATTCACGGTCAAAGAGATGAATTATGCGGTAACCATATTCCTAGATTCTTGAGTGTTGTCTTGCAAACATACGATCTATCCAAATATTAAAAATTATTACTAGATAGTAACTTCGATTAGTACAGAAAATAGTTTCCTGTGCTACCGACTTAGTATTCGAATCTATGGAGTCACGTATAAAGTCAGACAAAGTAAAAAAGAATTGACCTAAGTCTATATGTTCGATTTGAAAGTACATAATTTGATTGAATAAATAAATTAGCTTAATCAAGAATTAAGTTAAGGGTCATATGGGATTAAATAGTTGACTATGTCTAGCTAGCAATGGATATGATATTCAAGTTTAATTTCAGAGATGATGATGATCTGATTAATGATCCAATAGATTTATGAGAGATTGAATTTATAACCTAATAATTTTAGATTCGATTTGATTTAACTAGGCTTAATTGGGTTAAAAATCTAAGTTAGACTTGGATCAGAATCTTAATTAGATTGGGATTGACATGCTCTTCAAATTTGGTTTGAATCAGGTTCGAATTAGATTCGAATCGAACCAAGTTTGACCCAATTTAGTTAAAACTATAGAGTCCAAAATATCTAGGACTCTCTCTCATGGGAGGTTGACCAAAGAAGGAGGGAGTGGTGATTTTTTCTTCACTTTATTCCTTGCATGCGCTGAAATTAATTGGCGCACAAGTTGGCGTCAAGGTCTCCTATTTGGATAAGGTTAGGAATCCTAACTACTTCAAGACATGATCATGTGCGTCAACTATAAAAGGGCAGCACCCTAACCACTGGTTGTTATGAAATTTTTGTGTGACGAAACCATAACTCTGATGAGAAAAAGGGGGCACTAATGGGGGCACTAATCTAGCTTGGCATGGACTTCTTGCACGCTGATCTTTGGGATGCCTTCTTTCTTCCCTGGCATGGAGTTTCTTTGGGCGCTCTCTTCTGGGTGTGAAGACTTCCTACCAAGCATTTCCAAGGAGAGAAAATTAGATCTCTTCTCTTTCCTTGCTTCCCTTCTAAGGATTGATACACAGGGCTTCATCCCTCTTCCTTATGGAGCCTGGCGTGCACAAAAAGTAGAGGGCCTGTACGTTCAGGTCTCATGAGGCTTTGGATTCAAGAAACCCTCAATATTTGATCTCTATTTTACTATAATGTAGATAATTTATAAAGATTATAAATTAATTAAATAAAAAAATTTTCAAATACACCCTGGCGATCCAATCAGATCGGACAAATTTTTTCTTCAACTGGTATCAAGGCCAGATTGATATATGGATGCATAGATTATTTTTTTAATATTTTTATATAAGATATATAATTAAATTTTTATAGTAGATAATAAATTAATTTAGACCTATTAATTAAAATTATTGATCTAGTTTTGACTAGATTTCAAGAACCTAATCAATGATTGATTGAAGGTTGTTATAAATCTGTTATAACAGAATTTTTTTGATATAGATTTTTATTAGATTAACAATCTGATTACATATCTATTTTAAATTAATTTTAATAGAATTTTTTATGAAGTATTTTGGGTTGGATGTTGGATATAATCAAGATTTGAATTGAATCTATTTTGATAAATTTTTATATCTGATTTCAAACAAAATTCTACACAATGCAAAATTAGATCTAACCAAAAATTTTATTTCTATACTTTCATGTATGTATTTGAA
>KE507305.1:77333-90206 GCA_000441515.1 Elaeis oleifera
CTCCGCCGGCCGCCGCCGGCCGCCGGCGATGCTCCGCCGCCTCGAATCTCGTGCCGACTTCAAAAGCTCGTATCTCCTCCATCCGAGCTCCGTTTCAGGTGATCTTGGTCTCGTTGGACTCCGTTTTTCGCCGCGAACCTCACTGTGGGCTCAATGTGGGCTGAATCTCGAGGCGTCAAATCCTAACATAATGAAACATAGGTCTAATCATCCATAATATGTGCTTTCTAGAAGAAACAAATGAGTATTATGTATAACTAGGTGCAAGCATGTCATTGTAGTGCTTTCCTGTTTTTATTCCTTGATAAAATAGATAGCGATGTCCTGCGTTACTAATGCTTCTCGCTTTCATGGCATTACTGATGTCGGGACCTATACATGAAAAGAAATTGTGGTTCTAATTGGTCGCTATTTTGGACCACCTATGCTGCTATTTTGGAGCACCAATTTGCACCTGATTGGTTCACATTGGTACATCGATTAAGCTTTTTTTTTTTTGGTAAAGGATTAAAGCTCTTCTTTTGGTTAATGCAAGGACAGCATGTTTCCTACTGATATGCAATTGCTGAAGACACATAATTTATGCACAATCAGCTGTAGTTTTATTGCATGATTAAAACTTGTGGTGAATGTAACAATTACATAAATGCTCTCTTGGTAGCACAAAATATTTTATAATATGCTGTCCTCAAAAAGAATTTTGAAATATGATCTCTTTCTACCAAAAAAAAAAACAAAAATGCTCTCTTGGAAACTAAGCTGCCAGCCTACTTGGATGTAATTCTGAAAAATAGATATCTAAAATAGGTCGTGTATCAGTGCATGGTAGCCTTTCATTCAAGCTTTTTGTCCCAGCAAAACTAGGCCACGTCTTCTCCACAAAGGAAAGGACAGGAAGCACTGCCAACCTGATGGATTCCAGCCTTTCTTCTCCTTTCAGGCCTATCCGAAAGAGAATCCAATACCTCTTGATCGTAAATATCTGAATAGGACGAACCGGCTCCGTAGATATCTTTGCTTCGGAATAAAACAATTAGAATTAGGCTCGATCAATTGGAATGTGTATTATCCATATGGGAGATCTTTCAATTGAGAAGATCCATCGATCTGAGACGAAGAGAAAAGTTTATCTATTTTCTTTAGTTATTCAGTTAAACCAATGATTCGTTATTGGAACAGATAGCGCGCATTAACAACATGGAATCGATCGTGGACAATAAAGCCAACCGCGAGATTCGAATTTCAGATGGTACGCTTAGGATCCGATCGTGAAGAATAAAGCCAACCAATGATAACGCGTCAGGTAACTTCCACCAAGGATATCATGTGAAAATCTATGCGAATATTTATTTAATTTATATTAATTATTATTAAAAAAATTTAATTATTTATATAAGATCAAAAATTTAATAATAATTTTTATTAATTATTTTGGATGAGATTTTAAGTTATTATAAATAATATTTGAGTCGATCATATCTATAATCTACGTAGATTAGGAAATATTGTAATATAGATTCATTGAGACTAGCTATGGACAGATGAAAGTATGAATTATGATCTTTGATTTCGAAAGAATATGTAAAGATCAATAAATTATATATTAATTATATATTAATTATTTATCAAAAAAAATTTATATAAAATAAAATTTAAATAATAATTTTTGGATGAGATCCTAAACTAGTACTTTTTGGGCATGTATATGGGCGTTCAAACGAGCATGTCCGAGCACAACAAACCACTCCACATTTGCCGCTCATCTGGTCCTCTCAGCTCGGATTTTGACGGTAACACCAGACACGTGGTGCTGATATTAATGCGTTATTTGGCTGTTAGACTAAGAAACGTTTTAAAGTAATGGCTGCAATAAGAAAACTGCTACAATGATTTCACCCTCCACTGCATCCCATCCAAAAAGAGGAAAAGTTAACAGCTATTAGAATAGATTACTTAGTATTTTAATATCCTATTATAATACAAAAAAGGTCTTTATTATTTACATTTATATTATTTAAATTTAATATTAAAATTTCAAATTTTTAACAATTTTTCTCTCTGTTAAGTGTTAAAGCTTATACCTTCTAAGAAAAAAAAGGGAAACATTAGACGAATAGTTATTTAAAAGCATTATTATTAATCTTTTGTTATTTTGTATATATTTTATTACAATACCATTTTAAAAATTGTGTTAATAGTAAAATTTTGATGTCACACATTAATTGTTAGACAAATAATAGTTATCATAATGTACATAACAATCAACAACAATTGAGATAATGACTATTGTAATCTACATATCAAAGGTTTATATACCTACTGGCACTCCTTCCATCCCTTCTAGATATGTCCCAGGATCTACTAGCAAAGTTTCTTCTAAATACAGTGGAGAAGAATGATGATAAATCAGACAGTATTGGTTTGTATGTGTGGATGTGCTATTGGTAGCGGTGGACTACAATAGTGTAGCATTTAGCTACACTACTGAAAGTTCAGTTACTCCTATTCCTAAGATAAAAAAGTATTGTAGATTAAAATAATATCAAATTCATTGGATTGATTGTTGAAAGATCCATTACAATATATAATTTTACTTATTTATACTAATAGATATTAATTACATATTATGATGATGGTTTAATATATGACACAAGTATGCTCCACTATGCATGTTGCTTTGCAACCGTTAGGCCAATCATCATATTTCTCGATCTTGGCTTATTCAGATATATTATATTGGTCATCTTTCTTCACTTTGGCATATAACATGGTCCTCTATATTTTGGGAATATCTTAGAGATTGGTCAAATTACCTCAACCTATTCCTGCCAACTATTCAGCCAACTCTTGAGCTTTCAGCCTACTTATCAACACCATGACCGAACCCACTTCCTTGGAACTATGCTTTCTCATTAGATAATATTTATCATAACTAGAACTCTATCCAATATAACAAAAGTCACATGACCCTCCTCTACCTGATCCATGTGAGGCTTGCTCTTAATTGCCAGTTGAATTGTTAAGACGAGATATAAACAACATCCTCCACATCTCGTTGATTGATAATCAAGAGGTTGAGGGATGTCTGTCATCATCCCTTTGATATCTGTGGAGTCATACTCCATCTATTATTATTCTCCTTTTACCAAAGTATCGCTTTCGTAATCTTCTCATTTCTATTTCCTCCAAGCGTGATACTTCTTCCACTACTCCTTTCATGGATACTCCATTATATCGAATGGCCTACAGATCACTCAAAGGATCTTCCACATCTATAGGGATCCAAATTTATCTCATATTAATGGCTTAGGCACTAGAATTTTTCATCGGTTGGCCAACCCTTGGCAGATCAGGACAACGATCCTCATTAATGCTAATCAAAGGAGTCGAATCGAGTCCTTCAATGTGGAGTTGGCTGGCATTCGTTGAAATCTATGATTCCTTGAGAACCTAAAAGCTAGCATCCTAAATTCTCCAAAAAGAGCAGAAAACTAAAAGGTTATGAAAAAGTCAGTAGAATGGAATCCATCATAGTGAAATATTATTATTTGTATCAATCTATTAGCTGAAACTCTAATGAAACTTCTTACTAGATAATATATAATAATATTATTATTTTTGCTTTTGTATTGAATTCATCACTTCTTTGATTTTTTAGCAATTTTTTTAGTGGCATTAAGACCTATACCATCCATAATCTATATGAGGATCTTTGATTATTCATAATGCCAGGTACTAGGAAGAATCGATCCTTGCATTGTCATATTGTTCCTCGACATATGGCATACAAATCATATAGAAAAATTCTGGAAGCATCCTTGGAAAAGGTTGTCCTTCAATCCTTGTGATGCTTATGACCGGTACTATAAAATCATTATATTTTCACCTTTTATTCTTGGGCAAACAATCAAGAATTAATGTCAACAAGTATTTGCCGACCTCACCAGCAATTTTCTCTAGCTCGCTCTAATTGACATTCTCAAACATCAATCAAGTATTGATCGAAATATCCTTCAATATTTCAGTTTGCTGCGAATTTGCTAACATCACTTTTATAATGCCTCAATCAATAAATTCTGAGGGCTCCATTATATCATCTTCAGTTGTTATTTGCTGATTAGCTGAAGCTTCAAATTCTTATTCTTCATATGTCTAAGTACTTTCATGTATGTAGAATGGATCCATTCTCCATCAAGATAGGATTGGTTAGTTTTCCACATGCTATGCCTAAATATACTTGTTGCTGCTCAAATCGATCGAGGCCGGAAGATGGACACTTGAGGTCGGAAATCAGATGTCTGGTCGTAGTGCAAGGATACTGTCACTGGAGAGACCTGCAAAACAAGTCTCAAATCGAAGGTTGCGGCTCCGATAACAATCCTCCGATGCTTAAGTCAAAAAAATAGAGAACAAAGAAGGCAACAACGAGTTCTCTGAGAGGAATTTAATTTGACTTACCTGGGTCCTCAAGGCTTTGGTTGTTTATATAGAAGGATATCGGACAGCTGGTTGCATGGTTGTATGATCGTGCATCCCGAGATCATCGGACCATTAAAATTATCATAGTGGACAAGATAATTTAGCCCTTGATTGCTCCCGTGAAATCAGGGAAGACTGTTATACCAGATTTTTATCTGTTCAGGATGGACAGCTATCGCACACAATGAAAAGATAAGTCGATTGAGGCAGTTCATGCACAGGTTGGACTTCACGGATGCCTCAGCTTAGCAGGAGGACTGACTCCTCAGCTCATACGACAATCAGCAGTCGTATTGACGATCCGAGAGTTTGAAATGCCCTGCGATGTAGTGCCGATTTGAGGTGCTCATGATATCCACCATAACACTATCCCCTACTTTCGAGTTTGAGAATCAGATAAAAAATACTCCAAAAGTGCCTCAGATCCGATACCAGGCATTCCTGCCTTCATGCCTGTCTTCTGCATGTGACGTCAGCTTGATACATCCGATGCAGACGGGTGTAACTGAAGGGACCACTCAGACAACAGTCCTCTCGAGGCTTTAATTATTTTATGGTGACTTTTTATTTATCCCTCCTTTTAAATTTGTACTTTTGAAGAATGGGTATCTACAGATTTTTTTGTGTTAATTTCTCATCACTTTCTTGGGGCAGGATGGATCCACGATGCATGAAAAGGCTAGAGTAGATTCTGACTCGTAGGAGACAGGTTGTAGTTCTAGTTGCTGAAGCAGAATCCATGGTCAGGGGAGAAGATCATGCCTCTCCTGCTGTTGAGCCCACGCCCCCATCATCGAAAGCTGTGGTACAGAATTCATCAAAAAAGTTTTGATCGACGAGGGCCATTGGAGACAGTACTAAAAATGAGCATCGTGGGATGCTTCAAAGAGGATCTGACTGAGATATCATGGATGAAGAAGGCGGTTGACAATCCGATGAAGGATCTGATGATGACGATAGAAATTGAGAGGTCTCTGGAGATAGCGACTACTGCTTGGCACCTTCCTACAGCCACTTCTCTTGCAGATCCTTCAGATCCGACACTTCATGCTTCATCCACAGGAGAGAAACTCCAATCCACAGTGAAGTACCTGAGAAATCTCCTACCATCAGCTGAGAGACTGTTTCTCGATGATCAAAGGGGAGAGAAGCAATTTGCTGATGCTTTAAGGTCCCTTGCATATGTGGGCCAATATTTGGTGAGCCTTGCGAGTTTCAATCTTGATGTTCGGTAATGGAGAAGGAAGAAATCGAATTATTGAAGTACCAATCAGAACAGCTAGAGAGGAACAATACCGAGCTAGCCAAGAAACTCAACTTTACTGAGAAGGCTCTCCAGGAGGTCCAAGAGTCAATCTTTCATCGGGACGAAGAATTGGGGCGGACCGAAAGGAGGATCGTGGCCTTCGAGCGGCTGAAATTCAAGGACGACAAGAATATCGAAGGTCTCGAGGAGTGGATTAGAACTCTTAAGAATAAAAATCTGAGGCTGAGAGAGACTATCACCAGGCCCGTGATGATTTGGAGCATCTGAGGAGGGCACCTGAAGGGAGAAGAGGCTCTCCTCATCTTGAAACTCACCCTCGAAGGAGTCCTAGTGGGGGTCCATCCAAGAGGACCAGGACTTCTAAGGGGACGAGTCGTGGAGAGAGAGTTCCTCGAGGAGATGGGCGTTCTGCTTCAAGGAAGTTTAGACCTCCTCAGAACTGCTCTCAAAAATCTAAGAGACTAGATCAGAGGTGGAGCACCTGAAGAAAAAGCTGGAGAGAGAAAGGTAAATCACAAGCTTCTTTGGGATAAATTTATAGATTAGAAGATTTTACTTAAATGTGCTGAAAGTAGGAGAAAGTAGTTGGAGAAAGGAAGAACTAAGGTTATAGCCAAGCTTGCAGGGTAGCATTTTTTGTGGGCTTGGAGAAGTGCAAGTCCGTTGCCCAGGTGCACCTTCCTCCTAACTTCATTCAGTAACTTCAAACTGATTATCTAGATGAGGATTTGCAGGCGATGTTGTCTGATAACTTGTCAAGATTCACGATGATATCCTACTTTCCAAATGAGACAGACAAGACCGACACAGCCATCTAGGCCAAAGGCATCATCTGCGCTGAGAAATATCATCCTATAGACGACTGTCCTGGCAATCCCCTTGAAGAATGATTTATGCTCTCCTTTTCTTTATTTTTTTTTGTGTGGTCTGAGGTTCCTGATCTTGTAATAAAATCTTTACAGGAACAAATGTAATCCTCTTCTATTGATAAATATGAATCATACTTTTAAAATATGTGAAAGAATTTAATATGTGCTCGGCCCTCAACTATAACTACAAAAACTAGAGTCATAGCCCAAGAGAATACCTAGCTTATTATGCTTTAAGCAAGGCACGAGCCGAGCTGAAGGTAGGGATAAAATTTGAGCTAACTGAAGTTGCGATTAGAATCGCAAGATATTAAAATTTTCATTATGATTCGGTGCAAATTTCCATACCTATCGAAGGTTGGAATTCAAATTGCCTCCGTATAGGAGTAGCTGGCGCACATCTATATGCACTCTTTCGAAAGTGGCATAAAGTGCAATTCATTTGTCGCTGGTATTAACTACCATATCGACGACAGCAATTATATCCATTCGCAGTCTCCATGCGTCACACATACGCTAGTCTTTCGATAGTGTACGTCACCTACAATTAATGCACAGACGGAGTGCGGCTTTTGGTGGTCCCATTCGAGTCTGAGGTTATTTAAAATCCCCAAACAAGATGAGATGCGGACCTTATAAAGCTGTCGTTATCTTCTCCTTCCATTACGAATTTCTCTCTTCTTCATCTTTTTGTGGCTTTCCTGCACGAGAGAGAGATATGGCCACCACGGAGCCTAATTTTACACCGCTAGACTTTCAGTCAAAAATGATAGAGCAAGATATAATTATGCTATATGAGCAGTACCAAATATCTCTCGCATTTCAATTTGAAGTTTCGAGACCAGATGATCAAGTTTACTGTCCACCTTCGGGACGTATGGACTTCTATGAGGACTGCTTCCGAGCTGAGCTAAGGCTTCCTCTCGATCCCTTTTTCATAGTTCTCTTCTAATACTTCAAAATATCGCTATACACGGTGGTTCCAAATGCATGACGACATATCTATGGATTCATCATGGTATGTGTGCTAGCTAGAGTCATGCCGAACATCATATTCTTTCACTTTTTCTTCAGCCTCAAGCGGCATCTTGACTCGCATGGATGGTATTATGTGACTCCGAGGAGAAAAAGGATGGCTTTTGCTGGACGTTTTCGAGTATGCCATCCGCTGTGCATGGCTAGAAGCTAAGGTTTCTCTTCATCTCGCAAACGTCAGGCGAAGATTGAAAATTTACTACCTGGGGCGAACCCCAAGAGGCTTCGTTAAAGGAGCCTTCAATGAACAAGACTTTGGAGCAGGAGATGGTAGCTCTATGGGGTTTTAAGATTTCAGAGTTGAAGGAGCTACTGTCGACTCAGACATTGTTTAATGTTAGTATCAGCCAAGTTGCTCCCCAAAGTATGCGAGTAAGCTGTTCTGATCTTAATTCTTCTGGCTTTGTTCGTCTTACAATTGGATCTCTATGATGATTGCAGAGCTGGAAGTTGGGAAGAGCTCGAGCTCACCAAAGAGAGAGAGAGAAAATCCTATGAAAAAAGGTGCCAAGCCCGCTATCGGGCGGAACCTCCAGGTTAAAGTTGAAGATCCTGTGCAACCGACCTTAGAGATCAGAAAGTTTGAACCCTCCCTCTGGAGGGTTTTGAGATTGCACGAGTGAGAGAGGATTTGCCTACCATCTCTGACGCTGCAGGTTACTAGGTGGGTCATGCAGAGCAAAGCTTGGAGGAGATGATTCTGAGCCTATTCGCTCCTTCCAGTTCTCCGACCTGACGAGCTTCACCCGCAGTCGAGCCTTCCTCGAATGAGACTCCCGTCGAGGTTGCCAACATGTCTGGAACTACACCACTTAGGTTGAAGCTTAAGGCCTCGGTATTGAGGGATCCCATGCTAGCGAGTAAACTACTCTTCGAACTGCTCCTCCCTACCGATGCGAACGAGCTACTGGGTGTCCCTCGAAGGGAGATGAGGAGCGGAGCCATGGATTGCTTTATTTAGGTATGCTGGGATTTTCTCACTTAGCACCTACTGTATACTCATTTTTACTTATGAATTTTTTCTACTTACCAGCTCATCCATTATCTGAATGGATATATTGAAAGTTCTCGTGAGTTGGCCAAAGAGGCGAAGAAGTCTGGGCTCGAAGTCGAGATGCTCAAAAGAGTAAGAGAGAAGGCCGAGAAGAAGGTCAGTAAAGTCTCCATGAGAGCTGACGCCACCGAGAGGAGAGCCGAAGATGCTGAGGCGGTATTGAGAAAGACTGTCGAGGAGAATTCTCAACTGCTCGGAGAAATAAAAGAGCTGAAGGCCCACCTGAGGGTTGAAGAGAAGTGAACAGTCGAGGCCACTTCTCAAGCTGTGGAGGACTTTTGGATCTCTGAGAAATATGAAAAAGAAATGGCTGAATATTCCGTCAATGCCTATGATGCTGGAAGGTAGTCTATTCGAGTCTGAGTTGCCATCAAATATCTGGTTCTGGACTTGAATTTTCTTGATAAAATTTGAGATGCTATCACAACGGATATCTCAATAGCCGGCACCTCAGATCCAGGCATCGCCTCGTAATTTCTATATTTTTTTTTGATCCCTTTGGGATAATTTGTAAGAAAACTTGAAAGGAATAAAATAAGAAGAATCTTTTGCCATACCTTGGCTAGTGGATTTACTTACACCGATCCGAGGCAATTCAATTTGAGGTAATTAATTTTGAACGATAACCTCATTTTGCTCCTTTAAATGTAGACGATGATGGAGAATGGCGGTTGATGACTTTACCCACTAAGATTACGTTTAGAAAATGGCATGAGGCCTAAGAAAACATGCCACATGGGTCCATTTTGTTTTGCGAAGTATCACAGGGATTTATTCCCATTCTGGAGGAAGTACATCATTAACAGCTTGGGTATTAACTCTTGAGAAGCATCGATTGACGATTGATGTGGTTGCTAGCGCCTATAAATAGAAACTAAAGAGCAAAAAGATCACTTCTCCTTCTATGGCAAGGAGTCCTTTTCTTCGACTGTTGCCATGTCTTTACCTTCGAATCTACCATCCTTGGAGCAAATCAAGCAACAAGTGAGAGAGCAGAATATCTTTGCAAGGAATGCCTGTCGGAGGTATCCAGCTCACGAAAGGGGGGAGAGTTAGATGGGCTGGCGCATCGTCCTCCCGCGGGGCTCCCCCTCCTTTGCTTCCTACGGCTATACTTCCCCACCATCCGAGTACATCCCGCCTGCAATCCAGGAGTGCTACATTGCAGAGTTCTAAAATTCTATGATATTCAGAAGGGAGATGCTCGATGTCACCGCCGCTATCTTTATCCAGGGCTTCGATGATTGCAAGGCCCATCTATAGAAATAATATCGTATTTAGAACTTCATGGTATAGAAGCTGACGGCACCGATGAAGAGGTGGAGGTCTCAATGGATGAAGATTGAATCAGCTCACTTGGACGGTGTGGAGGCAAGGTCTCTGGTGGATGAAGATCGAACCAGCTCACCTGACCGGTCTGATGTTCCATCTATTACAGCGGGGCATCTCTCCTCATCCTCCTTTTTTATCTTCCTCTCCATCTTCTCCTGTCCCCCTCTTCTTCTTCTTCTTACTTTCTTCATTTTCTTCTCTTGTTCACAAGACATTGTCTGAAGCAATTGTCCTCTCTTGGTAAAGCATGTATCAGCTTTTTCTTTATAAAGACTTTAATAAATTAATTGCTTTGCTTTTATCTTTAAATTTGAATTTATGAATTCTGTAAGAATCTTGCTCGGCTCGTAGAGAACAGCACAGTGCGCACTTTGCTCAGCTCATAGAGATTAGCACATTCAAATGCTTAGATCGGCACTGTTCAGCTCAATACGAGTGAAGTTCTAGGTAGCTCAGCTTTAGCATAACTGAGACATCATAATAGCCATCTCAATACTACCCCCTTATTTTTGAGTCTGAGACAATGCTTCAGACGAAAGAAATACTGTTGAGATGATTACTCTGGCCATATGTTGTCTTTTTTATTCTTCCTCTAGCACTCGATTAGCTATTGCTTACGAGTGGCATTGTGTGCCTGCGACGATTTCGTGTCTACAGCATCTAGTTCTTCTCATTTTCGCGTCAGAGGCAGTGTGTGCCAATGGTGAGCTTGTGCTTGCGGTATCTTGCTCTTCTCGTCTTCGCATGAGAGGCAGTGTATACCAGTGGCGAGCTTGTGCCTGCGGCATCTTGTACTCTTGATGGTCTTCTGAAAGTTTGATTAGTTATCCCTTCAGAGATTTTCTAAGGATCTCCCTCCACTTCTCGAATGACTTGGACTCTGTAGGGGTCTTGTAAGTTAGCCCCTCTTCGGAGTCGTCGAAGTCTTCTCAAGGGTCTGGTAAGTTAGCCCTCACGAGTGACTTTGTGTGCCTATGGTGATCTTATGCCTGCGGCATCTAGTACTTCTCGTCTTCGCGTGAGAGGTATTATGTGCCTGCGGTGAGCTTGTGCCTATGGCATACACTCTCGACGGTCTTCTGAGTATTTGATAAGTTATCCCTCACGAGTGGCTTTGTGTGCCTACGGTGATCTTATACCTGCAGCATCTAGCACTTTTCATCTTCGCACGAGAGGCATTATGTATCGGTGACGAGCTTGTGCCTGTGGCATGCACTCTCGGTGGTTCTCTTATGAGTGGATTTGTATGCCTGAGGTGATCTTGTGCCTGCAGCATCTAGCACTTCTCTCTTCGCACGAGAAGCATTATGTACCAGCGGTGAGCTTGTGCCTGTGGCATACACTTTTGACGGCCTTTTGAAGGTCTGATAAGTTATCCTCATGACTGGCTTTATGTGTCTGCAGTGATTTTGTACCTACAATATCTAGCACTTCTCATCTTCACGCGAGAGGCATTATGTGTCGACGGTAAGCTGGTGCCTGTGGCATGCACTCTCGATAGCCTTCTGAGGGTCTGATAAGTTATCCCTCATGAGTGGCGTTGTGTGCCCGCGGCGATCTTATGCCTGCGGCATCTAGCACTTCTCGTCTTTGCGTGTGAGGCATTATGTACCAATGGTGAGCTTGTGCCTGTGGCATGTACTCTCGATGGCCTTCTGAGAGTCTGATAAGTTATCCCTCACGAGTGGCTTTGTGTGCCTGCGACGATCTTATGCCTGAGGCATCTAGCACTTCTCATCTTCGCACGAGAGGCATTATGTACCGACGACGAGCTTATGCCTGTGGTATGCACTCTCGGTGGTCTTCTGAGGGTCTGATAAATTATCCCTCATGAGTGACTTTGTGTGCCTGCAATGATCCTGTGCCTGCGGCATCTAGCACTTCTTATCTTCATACGAGAGGCATTATGTGCCGACGGCGAGCTTGTACCTATGGCATGCACTCTCAACGGCCTTCTGAGGGTCTAATAAGTTCTCCCTCATGTTAGTTGACTATCGTTATGGTTCAGGATCTCAAGTCAGAAGAAGAAGCAACTCTTGAAAAACTTGAGCACCCATCATAAACTGATGGCCCTACAAATTTTATTTCCATAGAAAGCATTATTACATCATTGGTAATACATGTAGAGGTTTGCCAAATTTAAATTAGAGTTCCATCGAGCTGTTTTAGCTTCCTCAGTTATAGCCTCCTGATGTTCTGGGGTGAGACTCCGCCTCTTTTGCTTTTTCAGTCAACAAGTTGGGTCTGCCTTTAGGTGATGGGATATTGCTTCAGCATTGATGCCGGACATGTTTGCAGCAGTCCAAGGAAAAGATCCATATTTTTTGCAAAAGATAAATTAGTCGCCATTTGGTTAGCTCACATAAACATGAGTTGAATTTCACCATCTGGCTTGGATTCTCCTCCTCAGCTAGTTGGGGCGCCCGTCAACCATGCCTTCTCTAAAATCTAGGCCCATCGGGGCCTCAGACGACCCCCCAGTAATCATGTAGATTTCTCATCAGACGGGTCGCTCTTCTTCCACCACCTACTCTCTGACCTGATGTTGCTCCAGTCGAGTTAGCGCTTGCTGAGGCAGAGGAAGAGGCTGCTAAGGCATAGGGGGTGGCTGTGGAGCTCTCGGGGCTCGACGTTGAGGGGCCACTCTCTGAATAAAATGATTCAACCGTCCCTGCCTAACGAGCCTCTCGATCTCATCACGAAGCTAATGGTAGTCTTCAGTATCGTGGCCACAATCATGATGATAAAAGCAATATTTAGTTAGATCCCGATGATATTCTGACTGTAGGAACCAGATCTAGGGTTTAGGTTAGATCTTGAACTTTTTCAAGATCAGG
>KE507306.1:38235-62654 GCA_000441515.1 Elaeis oleifera
TGTAGTTCGATCCACGCAAGGTATTGAGATCCAATCTCAATTAGTTATTTAGTTTTATTTTTATATTATATTCATGTCTTAGATTTGGGCACGGATAGTTAATAGATATGATCTATCGCATATGGAGTTAAAGGGTTTAACCTAAATTTGTTTCCACTATCGATTCAAAATCGATTTTGAAATCTATGCATGCAACCCTATCCGTTTCTAACAATCAAGTGTTGGTAGGCTGCACCGGTGCCATCAATCCGATGTTTGGGTGATAGCCCAATTAAACATATAAAATAGATATGAATATTTATGTTTGCATGCAATCCATGACCACACAACTTCCTTAAGCCGCCGTTGATTACAAGTACATACACATATCTTTAGGAGAATATCCAATAGCTGCTCAACAAACCAGATATGAGGACTTACAAGTGCATTCAAAAACAAATTAAAAATACGTACTGACGAGTTAGGTCAAGGAAACCATATCATCCACCACTTAGAACCTTTGCATGACATCCTAGCATTAAAAGGAACAGCAGAAGTAACGCCAAGTTTGGAGATATAGGCAAGAAATCAAAAAGAGCCTCCTGACAAATGCAAGATATCGCAAGACAATCAATCTCCTGAAAAGGGTTAGGATACAACATCTTGCATCTTGTTCTGACTTAAAGCAATAAAAAGTATCAAGTGTCCAATATCCAAAAGGCTTGGACAAGCGAACCATCTTGTATACAGGGACTGGTACACAATATATGGATGTTTTTGCAAAACATATTTACATAAGGAACAATCTGTTGTTCCGGTTGCTTTGTTATTTATAGAAAATGTGATGTTAGGACCATTAAAATATCATATTAAGGGGCTCGTATACACTATATAGATGTTTTTGCAAGTACAAGCATATGTACAGAATGAATAAACAAATGTATGTATATAATGAAGAAATCTGTTGGTCCAGTTGTTCTGTTATTTGTAGAATTGACAAAATCTTTGCTAAATGTGATGTTAGACTTAGAGGTTTCTAGGCACAAGTGCTAAAAGCCAATTCGTGACCATGACGGCATTCAGGTCTATTGATTTGTCATGAAGACTTCAGGTCCAAGTGTTTGGCAAAGTTGAACGAAATAGCATACCATCAAGCCAACAACGCTTACAGGGACTATAAGATCCATGTGCCATTGATGAGCATTTAGCCACATGAATAAAATGTGCCTCCAAGTATCACCATGCTAACAAGCTCAAAGCTCTTCAACCATTGTTGCTGGATACTTTGAATATTGGTCTACCATAAAGAAAGACTAGAGCACTTAATATGAATCAGGATGCACATCAAGTGCTCAAGATTAACTAAACAATGCAAAATGATCAGGGGCTCCATTACAAACTGGCATTGCTTTCAAGGGCCAAAAAAAGCTTCAACGGCCAAAAGCTCTTTTGGGTGATTTTGGGAGAGCTTTCTATTTCCTCAAAAAACTGATATGATATGATATGATATGATATGATATGATAATTATTATATTAGTAATAATATAAAATTGTTATAATATAATATACTATAACAATTTATTGTATTATGCTATTATAATAATTATATTATACTATAATATGATTATATCTTCATATTATTATAGTGCATTATTATTACATTATATTAGAAGAATATATCATTCTTGATACTAAAAGTGCTTTCTCAATTTGGCTAGCAAACATATGTTAAAGTTCCAATAGCACTTCGGAAGTGATGTTACCAAACAGCAAAAGATTTTTATTAAAAGCTCTACCACCCAAAGCTCTAGAAGCAAAAGCTATAAAATAGCACCATGAATTCTTTCAATAGTGTTGAAAATGAATTGGATATTCCATATCTATATTCGAGTCTACCTAGATATGGATATAAAAATTTAACATACAACAAATATCCACACATGTATCTGTATTTATCAAAGAAAAATGGATGTAGATGAAAAAAATACATACACAAATATTTGAATAGTATCCAAATCCATTCCCAGCCCTATTTAGTCTTGTATAACTCGCATAAACTCCCAATTTTAATGGGTATCTAATTTCCATAAAGTGATATTTCCATAAATTGATATCACTAACTTGGTTGCATTATTGAGACCTGCTCTTTAACCTGAAGTTTTGTAGTTCAGAAGAGTTGTTGGATCCACTAAAAAAGTCATGTGATTAAGTGGAGACATTCAATCATTTGTATGAGTAATAAATATTCACCTAACCAAATTTATGTTACCTAATCATGTACCATATTTATATTCCTATTTTTGATTAAAAAATCATGTCCATGATTGTTAAGACACATATGTTTACAAATTTTAGCATCTGATTGATATCAATATTTGTATTCATATTCGCCTAATAAAAGTAGATATTCATATGGATATATGAATATCTTATCTGTATCCTATCCATCCTATCCATTTTCAGCCCTATGAAGGATGCATAACTGTCACATATGAAAAGGCAAAGGAGGCAGTGGAATGATGCAGGGAAGGGAAGGCTTTCTTGATGAATATCATGAATAAAGGAAAAGGGCATGCCCAACATACAAGAGTGAAGTTTAGCATAAGAAAAATAGATAAGGCAAAGAACCAAAGGATGTAACATTGTTCACATTGAAGTAGAGAAACAAGACCTCAATGGAATCAAAAATGAGATTCTAAAAGGCTCGAGAAATCCCAAAAACTAGCAAGAAGAAGGTCATGTTACAGGGTTCAGAAGAGACACCAAAAAATTATATCAATAATACCCTTGTTCTAGGAGATGTATCCTAACAAGCATTGACAACCTGAAGGGAGAGATATTTGTGTTCACTAAAAAAAGGCAATGCTTGTGGACCAAGAGATACAAAAACTCAGATGCAACAGGGGTAGAAAAGCATAACGATCATTTATCTTCCAAATCTTATCACATGAAATTGCAAACAACAAAGGTAATATTTGGTGCTAACATGGTTCGCTGAACCGGACGGAACCACCCTGAGCTGAGCCATACTAGCGGCCAACTAATATCGTTCCGGCATTCGAAACGAGACACCAGTGAAGGCAAAGGAAAGAGAGGAAGAGAGAGAGGGAAGGAGACAAGGAGAGGGAGAGGTTGGAGAGGCTGTCGAAAGCTGCTGAGGCTGCCTATGCTCCGCCCTCCTCTAGAGAGGAAGAGAGAGAGAGAGGGAGGGAGGCAGTGGGAGAGGGGTGAGAGGCCAACAGGGGCCACCGAAGGATCTTGGATGGCCGGATCTCCCCCCTACCCTCTTGCGGATTGAACAAGGCACTTGCCCCTCCCTCCCCTTCTCTCTTTATCTTTTCCTCTCGATTCTTCTTCTTCTTTTCCTCTGATCATCCGAGGGCCTCCATAGCCCTCTAGCGGCCACCACTAGCCTCCCACCCTATCTCTCTCCTTTCCTCTCTCCCACCTCCCCCTCTCATTTTCCTCTCTCCAGTTCTCCTTCTCCCCCACTCATTCTCTGTTGTGTTAGTTTAGGCCGGGCATGGAACGGCATGGGGGTGTACCGAAATATGTTGCTGGTCAACCGATATAGGCCCTGGTAACAGCACAGCTAGAGCTGGAATTGGGCTAGGCCATACCACTACATGAGCCCAACCCTCATTTTTTAGGCTTCGGGCAGGACTTGGACCCGATGTTTTGGAAAAACCCAAGCCTAAGCCCAGCCGGAACCCAATTGGGCCAGCCTAATCGACTCGCCTTGCCCCTCACAACTCCTCATTGTAATGATCTTGGTGGCTCGGACAATGGAGTTCTCGCAAGCGATGGCCCCCCGACCAGCGGCCTTGTGGTTGAAGCTAGAGACGTGGCAATTCGAGTGCCGGTGCTTTGAGTAGAACAACTCCCCACACCAACAATGGAACACCATCAAACCCACCATCTTCCGACACCCAGCAATCCGATTCACCAGCCTCATCAACGCCACCCCTGCAGCAGCCGCAGCATCAGCCTTGGCAGCCGGCCCTCCGCCGCTCCCTTCCCAACTTCCACCGCCGAATCTGGCAACCAAGAAGGGTGGATCTGGACTTCTAGTGGCTAAAACAAGATGGAGATGATGATGGGGAGGCAAATCTGGTAGCCTAGAAGCAGGTTTGGCAATGTTATTGGTGGTCAGATTGCCGTAGAAGCCGCAGTTGTTGATGCAGAGGATGTGGATCTTTGGGACCTAAAGATCCTCTCTCTTTGGGCCATTTCTCTTCTTCAATTGCTCCATGGGTTTGGGTTATAGTTTGGGAGAGAGATCTGCCTCAGACCTGAAGTCGGGTCAGGAATTGGGCCTGAAGTCGGCCTCAGGTTGGGCCAATGGTATCCTAAGTTCGGCCAAATATATAAACGGACCCTATAATTTGGTAAACCCGACCTGAAATGCTTCGGACCTAGCCCATAGCCCGACCAAAAGTATGTTAGAGGTATGCCCTAGATGCCAAGTTGGCCGACACATGTAACCTTTTTAGTGACATAATTTTGTAATTGAATAAAATAAATCTGATTAATTTTATTTATGTTGAGTCGTGTGTCTATGAATCGTCTAAGAAATTAATAGGATGATGACACATATTCTCAAGAGTTAAGAATTTGGGACATGTGTCATTGATAACTAATTTCTAAATGCTCCTGATCGGTGGATCATCACGAAGACGATGATTGATCCAGTTAGATTGGTGCACGGATCGCTTTCCTCTGTATAACCGAGTTCTGAGTCTATAGTGTGGGGATACTGGAGCGAGAGTGTAGGTGATTGTTAGAGAACAATGATACCGAGCGTGACCAACACGAGTAGTCATGTGGATGTCTATCCACTCGTCAGTGCATACTCGATGCTGTAGTGGCATGAGTAGTCCTCAGACCTGCGGTGTCTTGACTGCTCATAGTGGAGTTGCTGTAGTTTGACTACACATAAATATGGTCTGTAACCATACGGATCCTTATAGTGGACGTTAACTGCAATAGATTCACTGTAAGAGTAGGATGCGCACCTATAGGGGATCTATCGATCTTGATAGATGAGGAGTAATCCTATGTGATTTACGAGACTGAGTTCAGAAGACCTAGGCCTGGACATTTTCATGAAAAAAATTTTGCACATGAAATTTTGCATCTAGAGATGGAAACGATGGAAAAAAATTTATGAAATTTTGCACATGAACTCAAGTCAAATAAATCTTACATATGACAGACGATGGAGTTTAACGAGTTATCCATGACCTCCATCGTGTCGGAACTCACGATAGGACCAAATCATATGACAACTGCATCTAGAGATTCAACATTCCATTCTGCGGATTGCCACCACATACTGCTAAGTATCACTGATGGATTGTGAGACTTATCGAGCGTCGTCTTGACAATCGATGATCCTTAATGGACAAAGTTGGAATCGTTTCACCCCATCGAAAGAAGTTTCGATGATATTATGATTAAGATCACAGTATATCTCACTGTCAGACAGAATAGAACCTATGGGATCACACAAAAAAAATTTATCTGATCAGATGGTTGATTAGCAATTATGAATCACTATTGGGTCTCATCATCAATATGATTGATGATTAATCTAGTGCAAGAGTTGCAATAAAGTAATTCGCTAAAAATTAGTGAGTTGTAGGAGGATTAATTAGCAATTGAATTGCTAATTGACTCAATTTGATTAAGCAATAGAGCTGAAATCAAGTCTAATTAAATTGAATTCAATTAAATTAATTTGGATTTGATTAGATCAAGTCTGATTGAGTTATGAGATAACTAAATCGCTAGGAAGATAAATTCTTGATTTGATTAGGATTTAGATTCAATTAATTCCTAGTTGGATTAGGATCTTATTGAGCAGATTGGATTCCTAATTTGATTAGATTTTCTCCTCTTATTAGGTGCAATCAAATTTGATTTGATTGGGATCCAATTAAAGCAATAAATGAGAGTCCCATTGGACTGGGACTCTCTCCTTTTCCCTTGTGCGCATGGCCCCACATGTCCACGCTAAGGAATCACGCATCCCCTTTTTTTGCATGAGAAACCAACGCCATAGCCCCTTAGTCGCCCCCTCTTCTTAACGCCAAAGATAGGATAAATATAAGGAAGTTTTGAAATTTGATTTGTTCCTTATCAAAATGAGATCCGATCTCACCCTAACACCCTTTGGATGCCACTTTAAAAGAGATCTTTTCTTTGTGTGTTGGAATTAGATTTCACCGAACAAAAGGAGGTTTTGTGCGTGAGGAAGGGACATGGGGTCCTTTTCTTAAATGCTAATTTGGTGTTGGCATGAAAAGTAAAAAAAGAGAGCGGTATCTCCTCTTATGGGCATTAGTTCCTAGGGTAACGTGGGCTTTATGAGAAGAAAAAATAGAGAGAAGGATTCTCTTATTCCTTCTTCCTCTTCCTCCTCTGATTCTCCATCATCTCTAAGAAGGTCTGAGAGAAAACAATGAAGAAAGAAAATCAGCATCAACCATCAGAAGACGATTTCTGCAAGGGAGCTAGCACCCCGATGAAGTCAGGAGCCTCTGATCGGATCGAGGACTTCGTATGGGTACCCGTGGAGGCCGAATGCATGTGCGGTTTGACGAGGACCTCATCGGATTATCACAATCATCAGCAGTGGAGATCATCGACCCGCGCAAGGATATGGAGATCAGATCTCCACATTTTGTATTTTAATTAAATCTGATTATAATTTCAGCATCATAAAAATGCATGTGATCGATCCTGTTAGCCGTAGATTAAATCTACTTCATGCATATTAGATAAATTAAAGCATTTAATCTAAATCAGAATTTTATTCCGCCGTATTCATGATTTTTAAATGTTAAAAATCGACACTTTCTGATGTCTGCATGCATGTTTCCGGATGCACGATATCCTTCAAGTGGTATCAAAGCCAGGTTATCATTCACATGCATTTTTTTAAGATCTGAAAATCAGATTTAATGATTGGATTAGATCTAATTTAAATACATGTGATGTGTTAGATTATATTTATACATGAGATGTGCAATTATTAGTAGCTTAGTACTCTTCGAAATTCATAGTAAAGGCCGTCCTACCATAGAGGACTATGGTGGAAGGGGTACCTGTATGAATCAAGAAGAAGAACCGTGAAAATAATTATTTATGATGCATGAGATGCACATTAAAAATCTAAAATTTATTAAGTTATGTATAAGATACATAATATGTTTTAACATGCATGAGATGTGTGTTGTTAAATTTGATTTTGCATGAGAAGCATATTTATTAGATCTAAAATTACATGAAATGTAGATTTGAACATATATGAGATGCATGTAATTAGATCTAATCTTTGATAAATATATGTGATATATTTGATCATGTTTAGATCAGATTTTATGCTTATGTATGAGATACATAGATTGTTAACTTAGATCTGAAAGTAGTTTCGACATCTAAACTACCTCATGTTCATAACACACTTAATTAAAGATCTAAAATTAAGTATTAATGATCTGAAAATTAAGATTAAAATCTGAAATAGAGAATTTAAAATCCTAATCTTAAATGTAAAACATGAGAGTTTGGACTTGGGTGGTTCAATTAGATTAAGTAATTGGATTACTTTTGGGTAACCGATTAGTACATGGTGGGACTCAATCAAAATGAGCGATTGACCCAATCCAATCAAGAGTTAATTAGGATTGGTCAAGAGTGCTCGAGATCAACTCAATAGTTGTAGATTGGTCACATCGATTAACAGTCATATGTTGGCCGATTAACTCAAAGATCTGAGTTGGCTCAGTGGCTCGAGCCTGAGTTACACAAGCTAACCTATTCGAAATTGATTGACCTATTGATGTCTAAGAAAGTGGTTTGATTCGACCTAAAGAGAGATGGTTATTAATTGGTTCCATTCGCTGACCTAATGAATTTATTGGTGTCTAAGGAAAGCAACGGAGGGACCCCAACTGATCTTACACTTTTCTGACCAATTTGATTGATTAATCTTGATGTGGTTGCTTGGTGATTCGAGCTAGCCCATACCCTTAGGGTTAGTCATAACAGTTATAACTAATTAGGATTAGATCCATTGTAATTGTGGATTTATATGAGATGTAAATTAGCAATTAAAGAATTAAAGAGACCTAAATTAAAATTTCTCATTAATATTAAGTCGAGGGGTCTTCCATCATTGTAGAGTACCGTGCCCTCTCCGATGTTGATTGTTCTCTGTTGGATACAGTGGTTCAATTGCATCAGGAGAGAAGCAACCACTCTATATGTAGGATGGAGATGGGGTCGGGCCCAAGATCGTTCAAAGGAGGGTCCAATGACAGCTTCACTCGTGCTCAATGATGGATCTGACTTAACTAAAGAATGAGACCAAGATCTATCAGGTGAGGTCTCAGGACTTAGAGAACAAGTCTGCTGCGATTTGCTTAAGAAGCATTGGGCAAGAGTTGTCCACTTATTAATTGACACATTCACCAAGATCTATCGATGAGGTAGTGTGGCAATCGGTGGGACCGCAGTACCCACTAGGAACCCTAACTCGCGAAGGAGTTCCCGCTTTCCAATCCGAGTATTGGGATCCGAAGAAATAGTAGGAGGTAGTTTATTTTAAAAATAAATTTTTAAAACAAACTAAATAAATCAATTACAAAACTCTAACTAGAATCTTCTTCTCTCTATTAGGATTTCTCTACCCCCAACCTTAATTTTATTTTTAGAAACAACTAACCAAACCCAATTATAAGGACAGGCTCAGGAATCTGAAAATTGTTTTTGAGTTCCGAGAAGCTTAGCTATGTCAAAGACCGAGAAATCCTAGTGTTACCAAACCGTCCGACCGCTGACCAATGGAAAGCACTGAAAATTGGATGGATGATCGTAACAAGATCATATGTAACATATTGGCATCTAAATCAAATGAGTTGCAACCCAGTATGAGGTCACGAAGACTGCTTGGGCTATGTTGACTCACATACAAGAGTCGTATGGTAAGATAAGCCGATCTATGCGTTATGAAGTATTTGAGAGACACTTCAACGCTAAGATGAATTGAAGGCGATCGGTCTATCATCATTGTTTGACCATGATGAAAGACCTGAAGGAGCTTGAGAAGCTCGACATGACCATTCATTAGGAATTACAGACGAATTTGATCCGACGATCCCTTACTGGTTCGTATGGATAGTTTATAGTAAACTACCATATGAACATGATTGATTGCATCCTGATCGAGTTATTAGACATGTTGGTGACCACTTAGGACCTTGAAGAGTTCAAGAGGCACAATTCTCGTTATGGAACAGAGAAACTATTCGAAATACCTAGAAACCTTAAAGAAAATGAAAGTGACACACCTTTAGAAAGTATGTCAGATCTGCTCTTGAAAGAAACTAACTTTACGATTTCTTCTACTCCAGTTAAATTGTAGACTCTGATTCTAATGCACTTTTGTGTGCTTCTATGCAGGATCTTGAGGAAAGTATGGGCTTAAGAAAAGTGATATGACCCTTCGAATAGGCAACGGAGCAAGAGTTGCTACTGTGACCGTGATCATCCATCCTCTGCGATAACCATCTAGGTTTAGTTCTTAGGGACTGTTACCATGTACTTGATGTTTATGGAAATTTGATTTCTGTTTAATATACAGGTTAATTTTCATAAAGACTACTAGACCATTTATTTGGAAATAAATGGTTCGGCGTGACTTTATAATTAACAGTCTCCATTTACATGATGTGAATGTATCCGAATAGATAATGAGTGCCGTAGGATCTAAGAGATCTAAAGATGAGATTAACTTAAAATACATGTGGCACTTTAAGCTAGATCATATCGGAGAAGAAAAGATTAATAAACTGATGAAAGATGGTCTTTTAGACTCGTTCTCAGATGAATCGTTTCCAGTTTGTGAGTCCCGTCTTCAAGAAAAAATGATCAAGCTATCCTTTGTAGGACACGAAAAAAGATCACTGAAGTACTGCTTCTAGATACATACTGATGTGTGCGACCCAATTGATGTGCTGACCAGAGGAGGTTATCTCTACTTAATTATCCTTACCATTGATTGTCCACGATATAGATATATGGATGAGATACACATATCTGAAATCTTTGAAGTGTTCAAAGAATTTAGATATGAAGTAAAGAGACAAACCGAAAAACCCTAAAGGTACTGCGATCAGATCGAAAAGAATAATATCTAAGAAATTTCTCGGTTATCTCAAGGAAAACGGCATGTCTCATAATGGACTCCATCTGGAATGCCTCAACTCAATAGAATTTTTAGATTGAAGAAGTTGAATTCTATTGGATATGGTTCGATCCATAATGAGCTTCACTGACTTTTTCGTTATTCATTTAGGGGACATGCTTAGCTTACCACTAATAAGATAGTTAATTGGGTTCTCTCTAAATCCGTTCTTACCACACTATATAAGATATGACATAGTAAGAAACTGAGTCTTGATCATCGTAAGATTTCGAGATGTCCGGCCCATATCAAATGACAATAGCAGACAAGACAAAGGTTAGGTCTATGAGAGCTCATAGGGTATCCAAAAGAGTTTTGGGATACTAATTTTACCTTCCGTAGGATCACTGTGACCTGACACACTGTCTTCCTAGAAAACAGTTTATCTTGAGTGGAAACAATGGGAGGCAATTATAGCTCAAAGAGAAAATCTCTTAAGAGCAATGATGAGTCATAGAACCTATAGAACCCATTGAACCAGTAGATGGTATACCTCACCCACCTGATAGATCTATTTGTATCTCCTATTCTTCTAAAAGGTATATGGATATGCTTACAGAGGATGTAGAAGAAATATTCCTCATGGAAGATAGAGAACATGGAGATAATCTCTAAAAACTATTATGAGGCGGTGTCATGATGTGATCAAAATGTTTGATTTCATCAAGAATGAAGAGAAACCATGAGTCTTTAAAAGGATCAGTGGGAGTGCTTGACATTCCTCGTATTGTACGTAGATATCATCCTCCCAATTGGAAATATTATTCCCATAATAATGACCTCGGTTTAAGGCTTGGTTGTCGAAAGAATTCTTTATGAAAGATCTAGGAAAAGCATCCTATATTATGAATAATAAAGGTCTATAGAGATAGATCTAAGAAGGTACTTCATCTCTTAAAGAAAATGTACATAAAGAAAATACTGAAGAAGTTCAGCATGAAAAATTCCAAAAGTGGAATTGTTCCCTTTAGTCATGGAGTTCATTTCTCCAAGATGAGATGCCCTAACACACCTAAGGAGATTGAGCGTATGAGCTAGATTCCTTATGCTTCTGCTATAGGAAGCCTCATGTACGCTATGCGATATACTCGACAGATATATTTCTTGCTATGAGTATCACGAGCATAAATCAGTCGAATCCAGACTGGAAGCACTGGATATCTATGAAGAATGTCCTTATATACTTGAGAAGCATTAAGGATATGTTATTGATCTTTGGAGGAAAGAATTTAGGGTTCTAAGATATACAAAGATTGATAATAAAAAGTCTATATCAGCATGTGTATTCCTATATTATGATGGTACGGTATATTGGAAGAATTCCAAACAACCGATCATTGAAAATTCCATCATGGAGGTAGAGTCATCGCCGTTTCTAAGGGTGCTAAGGCAGTTTACTGGTTTATGCAATTTGTTGCGAAGCTTGGAGTGATGACATAAGATGTCATATAACTCTACTGCGACAACATGGTGCTATAGCTCTAGCTAAGAATTAAGGTCTCATCAGAAGTCTAAGCACATAGAGCGATGATTCCATTAGATTCGCAAATATCTCGAGTATCGAGGTGTAGAGAGTTAGACTCCATAGAAACATGGTGGACTCGCTGACTAAGCTTTTGTGCCACCAGAAACTAAGTTCATCTGGAGAAGATAAGGCTTTGGTTGATGGCCAATTAGCTTTAGTGTAAATGAGAGATTATTAGAGATATGCCCTAGAAGCCAAGTTGATCGACACATATAACATTTCTAGTGGTATAATTTTATAATTAAATAAATAAATCAGATTAATTTTCATTCATGTTGAATCATGTGTCCATGATCATCTAAAGAATTAATAAGATGATGACACATATTCTCAAGAGTTGAGAATCTGGGATATATGTCATTGGTGATTAATTCCTAAATACTCCCGATCAGTGGATCATCATAAGGATGGTGATTGATCCGATTAGATTGATGCACGGTTCGCTTTTCTCTGGATAGACGAGTTCCGAATCTACAGTGTGAGAACACTGGAGCGAGTGCAGGTGATTGTTAGAGAACAATGATACCGAATGTGACCAACACGAGTAGTCACATGAATGTCTATCCACTCGTCAGTGACATACTCGATGCTTCAGTGATGTAAGTAGTCCTCAGATCTACGGTGCCTCGACTGCTTACGGTAGAATTGCTGTAGTTTGACCACACATAAACATGACCCCTAACCATATGGATCCTTGTAGTGGATGCTCGCTGCAGTAGATTCACTATAGGAGTAGGATGCGCACCTACAGGGGTCTATCGATCTTCATAGATAAGGAGTAGTCCTATGTGATTTACAAGACTAAGTTCAGAAGACCTAAGCCTGGGCAGAGTAAACGATGGAAAAGAGTTTTCATGAAATTTCACACATGAACTCGAGTCGAATAAATCTTATATATGACAGACGATGAGGTTTGACGGGTTATCCATGACCTCTATCTTGTCGGGACTCACGATAGAAAATCAAATCATACGGTAACTGCACCTAGAGGTTCAATATTCCGTTCTGCTAGATTGCTACTACATATCGTTAGATGTCACTAGTGGATTGTGAGACTCGTCGAGCATCATCTTGATGATTGATGATCCTTGATGGGCAAAGTTGGAATCATTCTAACCCATTGAAAGAAATTTCGATAATATTGTAATAGAGATCACAATATCTCACTATTAAACAAATAAAATTTATAGAATCACACACAAGAGATCTTTGTCCGATCAGATGGTTGATTAGCAATTATAAATAGCTATTGGATCTAATCATCAATATGATTGATAATTAATCCAGTACAATAATTGCAATAAAGCAATTCGCTAAGAGTTAGTGAGTTGTATGAGGATTAACTAGTAATTTAGTTGCTAATTGGCTTAATTTGATTGAGCAATAGGGCTAAAATCAAGTCTAATTGAATTGGATTCAATTTAGATTGATTTGAGTTTGATTAGATCAAACCTGATTGAGTTATGAGATAACTAAATCGTTAGGAAGATAAATTTCTGATTTGATCAAGATTGGGTTCAATTAATTCCTAATTGGATTAGGATCTTATTGAACAGATTGGATTCCTAATTTGATTAAATTTTCTCCTCTTATTGGGTGCAATCAAATCTGATTTGATTGGAATCCAATTAAAGCAATAAATAAGAGTCCCATTGGACTGGAACTCTCTCCCTTCTCCTTTGTGCGCACAACCCCACATGTCCATGCTAAGGAATCAAGCGTCCCTCTTTTTTGCATGAGAAACCAACACCAAAGCCCCTTAGTCGCCCCTCTTCTTAACGCCAAAGATAGGATAAAGATAAGTTTTGAAATTTGATTTGTTCTTTATCAAAATGAGATTTGATCTCACCCTAACACCTTTTGGACGCCACTTTAAAAGAAATCTTTCTTTGTGCGTTGGAATTAGATTTCACCGAACAAAGGAGGTTTTGTGCGTGAGAAATGTAGGAAGGGGCGTGGGGTCCTTTTCTTCAACGCTAATTTGGCATTGGCATGAAAAATGAAAAAAAAGGGGAGAGGCATCTCCTATTGTGGGTATTAGTTTCCTAAGGTGGCGTGGGTTTTGTGAGAAGAAAAAAATAGAGAGAAGAGCTCCTATTCCTTCTTTTTCCTCTTCCTCCTCTGGTTCTCCATCATCTCTGAGAGGGTTTGAGAGAAAACGACGGAGAAAATCAGCATCAACCATCAGGAGACGACTTCTGCAAGAAAGCTAGCATCCTGATGAAGTCAGAAACCTCTGATCGGATCAAGGACTTCATGTAGATATCCGTAAATGCTGGACGCACATGCGGCTCGACGAGAACCTCGTCGGATTACCACGATCATCAGCAGCGGAGATCATCGACCCACACAAAGGTATAGAGATCGGATCTCCACTCTTTTGATTTTAATTAAATCTGATTTTAATTTCAGCATCATAAAAATGCATGTGATTAATCTTGTTAGCCGTAGATTAGATCTACTTCATGCATGTTAGATAGATTAAAACGTTAATTTAGATCAGAATTTTATTCTGCCGTATTCATGATTTTTAAATGTTAAAATCTGCACGTTCTGATTTCTGCATGCATGTTTCCGGATGCATGACATCTTTCAAAGTCGGCCCAGCTCGATGGGCTCGGGCTGGCCTAAGCCCATTCCAGCCCTAAGCATAGCCAACCTTGGGTGCTAACAAAGAAAGCAAAAGAGATGGAAATCTCTACCATCTTCCCCTTTGTAAATTCCTTACGCTTACTTTAACAAGCAATGGAGTATTAGATTTCTTGTTATTTTAACCAACAATCTTACCTCTTGCCATGTCACGAAAATGAAAAGAATAAGTGGCAATATATGAAACTATAGATGAAATTTATAAAAAATGAAATGCAAAATATGAAAATAATCTAAAAGAGCTTAACAAATGTTTAGAATATGCAACCTGACAACTGTTGCACAAAGAAGTGCTATATATGAAACAATTTGATCAAGAAGTCAGCAAAAATGGAGGAAAGAACATTGTAACATAATTAGCTTGTTCATAATTTAGGTCAGAAAATAAAATGGATAAACAAACTCCTTTCCATAGGATAGAAATCAGCTAGAGAGAATATTTTAAATGCCTAGAAGGCTAGGAGAAACTAAATCTTTAAACATCTAAAAGTACATAAATAAGTTTGATATCCAGTTAGCTCAGCACCCAAATGCCAGTACAAGAAAAAAATGACTAGTCACTCTAAATCTGGGAAGAATTAGTCACTAGACTGGTGTCGACCAAAGCATGAATGGTAAGCATATTTTAGACCACCAGATGGTCTAAATAAATCAGCATTTATAATTATTTGTTTATCCATAGTAGAACTTACCTGCTGAAGGATTTGGATGGCAACTCCCACAAACAAAGCATGTCTGACTCCAGGTTCTAAAAGATCTGCCCACCTCGGACCTTTAGCAGCTGCTTCTGATGGATGAACCATTGCTGGCCCAACTGGATGCTGCTCCATGAGCTCCTTCGAAAAAAGAGCAGGCTGGCTTACCAAGCAGCAGCCTGGACGAATTCGCCTTCTTCTGGGACTTCACCTCCTGGAAGTGAAACAAGGGATCCCCTCCGTGAACCTGGGAAACCCTCTTGGTGCAGATAGATTCTCTTGAATCCTCCTTCCTTTTCCATCAGCACCTTCTCTCTCAGACCATTTCCAAGCCAGTTGCCATCCTCCACCAATGCCCATACTACTGACTGACTCCCCAGCATTCCCTTGCATGAGACTGCTGTTTCGCCGCATACTTAGAACACTCTCATGGACAGCATGTGGTGGGGCAATATCCTTGCCTTCCAGGCTTGTTGTTTGGCGAGAGAGCAGTGGACTCTGCAAGTTGTCATCTGAATCACCTCCTCCAGCATCAGATGCATAATCTTCACCCTCCCTTTGAAGACTCTCCTCATCCCACTGCTCAGTTCTTGGTTGGTGCTCTGCTACACTAACATGCTGCCAAAATTTGGAAAGAGTGTACTTCTCATGCTTCCCATCTCCGGTAGCTTCTCATGAACACTCCCAAAAAGTGTGACCAAGGGATCCATAAGAGGTATGTTACTCTGACTCTCCATGCTACCATGGTGAGAATAACAGCGAGGGCACTTCCAAGGGCACTTTGTCCCTTAACAGGCCGTGCAACCCAGGAGAGACCCTCTTCAGGTCCATACAATGTGATCTTTCCTTATCAGCAGTTTCTCCCTGGTCATCAGCAAGCTCATTAGCAGGGCCAATTATGTATTCTTCAATAGATGTCTCACCCCTACCCCAAGCCTTCGACAAGAAGTGCCATTTCTCCTGTATATTCAATAGAAAAATCAGCACACCATTGTCAAATTTGTCACATATTCATGTGATTTAATTGGAAGAACAACAAGAACAATATAATAAAGCAGAAAAGAAGAAGAATAAGTCAGTATCAAATTGGCAGAATTTGACAATTGAATATGCCATTTTAAAGTTCAAGAATCATTTTCTAGAATAGTTATTTCATTATAGACTTAAAAAAGTACAGATCAGGTTTAATTAAATAATGAAAATTCCATCAGTAGAAGACAGATGAAAATAAGACATGCAAAATCAGCAGCAGCAATCATTATTATTATTACTACTACTACTATGAAAATAACTTTTCAACCCTCAAGTATAATAAATCCATTTAACTGAAGACAAGAGATAAAGAAACAGTTTTTACACTTAGAGATAATATCGATCACATCACCTGCAAGAATTTGTCATGTAATAATACCACATAACCCACAGAGAAATTAAGCGCATATCTAGCATGCATAGATGCACCAATTTTCAGGTCAACATGTGCCTTCTCCCATAAATATGCATGCATATGCACTAGCGAATATAACAAAAAACCACCATATTATGTCAAATTAATGTGCACAAAAATGTAAATGCAAAGCTTCAACAAATTTCAGATGAAAAGTCCTTAAGATAATCAAGAAAGAAATACAATAATATTAAGTGCTATCGTTTTGGCTGATGTTCCACAAGACATTCTATGTGCTCACATGCTTTACTGTATAATTAGCTAATTAGGAATATCTTATCCAGAAATTCAACAAAATCAATGACTAAATAATCAAAACAAGTACATTGAACACCACAGCCTTGCTCCAATCTCTGATTCAATCATGGAATTACTAAAGTAAAAGATGTATGCAGCATACGAAAGAACTTTCAATAATTTTAAGAAACAGACACATTTTCCAAGCCAATAAATAACGTGAAGTGCAGACTCAATTGAATGATGGGATAAAAATGTCAAAAACTATTATATAAATAGCATAGTAGCTCTTCCTCAACCAAAACTTGAAGTGTCGACTTATTCTTGAGAAAGTTTTAAATGTAAGCAACAATGTGAAATGGCAGATGGCAGCAAACCGACAAATTAGATTTCACCATTATACAAAGAGAATTTCAAAAATGAGCAACCTTTATTCAACAATTTAAAATAACTATTGAAAGCATATTTGTTTTGCTTTTATAGGTCATGTAATCGAGTAATGAACTTACCATTAAAGAAGTAAGAACCACTGACTCAGAAAGGAAAGAAATCAAAAAGAGACACAGTAAAGCCAAGGTTTCAAGCTCCGGCCCATGCCAAGCTTCTATCGGTGCCTGACATTGGGTCCGTACCATCTACAAATCAGGACAGCTTGACACAGCTTGATACAGCTTGCTGGTTCAGCATCGAGATTAAAGGGCTCTTACACCTCCCCGCCCCGCCCCTCTCTCTCTCTCTCTGCGCTATGAATTTGAAAAGTCAGATGGCAAAAGAGGATTGGAGAGCTGGTTGGAAGATGGATTTGCCATTTCATGTAACAAAATTAACTTAGACAGATCAGGAACTAGAATTCACTCCTATTAAAGGTGATGCCTGCATAAAACTTTTTTTTTAATATTTGTTGTTCAAATGTGCACAAATTTGTCAGATTCTTGAAATCGAATGCTTCATCATTTTCCCAAGAAATTTTCCAAAAATTACATGTTAATGCTTAAGCATATAAAACAAGGACGAAATCAGAGGTTTTGTGGAGGAAATTCCCCCCAGATCCTCCCACAAAATGGGCAATCATAGGTAGAGAGAGTGGGCTACTGATTGCTATGAGGGGCAAGCAGATCCTACATATCTTTTAGATCCTCCTGGGGAACAGGGAACTGACATCTTGAGGGAATGGATCATATCATGGAGTCAGGCCAATAAAGATAAGAGGTAACAATGATCAATATTCATAGTGACGTTAGGGATCATTCATGTATTTTCCTTCATGCCAACCATGAACATGTTTAACTTATGGTGGAACACAAGGGGTTTCCCATTTTCTCCAATGACTGGAGTCATATGCAGGACCTTGCACAGTCATACAAATATGGTTATGGCAAATCAGGGAATCATTCCTTTTGACTCCAAGAAATATGGTCATGGACAACATATAAATGGTGCATATGCACAGGCCTACCATACTGCAGCTACACTGATCCACACAAGCCAACTGTATAGCAATGCCTCATATGCACATAGTTCAAGCTCACTGTTATCATGATCCAGTGCAGCCCATGGAGTGAACACTGTTCAAGTGCACATAACATAAACTTCCTCACAACAATGATACTTACAAGCCCCCCGGAATTCTATCTAGGGTTGGACTGAGCACCAGGAGCAATATCCCATTCACATTATGGGAATTGATGATCATCTATTATGTCTTTGGTATTGTATAATCAACACTAATCATGGTACTATAGTAGATAAATGTAGGTACTTCGGCATGTTCTCTGTAATTATATTCGCACCATGCCTTCTATGAACATCTGCCATTTATTTTATCAATATATGTCATTAATTTAATGTTAATGCACTGTTACAATGTCATATTGGTTTAAAAGACACTACATGGAGTTCAGCATGCATATGAACCCACATTTTAATAACATGATATGTTAGAATATATGGTTATAAATAATATTTTAATGCTTGAAACAACTTTAAAAATAAGAAACCACAAAACCCGAGCCCATGACATGAAGTGCATGCCAAGTGCCAGCCATGTCTTCGTGCACTGGATGCCAGCACATGCCATTTGTCAACATGACAGCATGTGGCTGCTGCTGTGCCGACCGATGGCGCACACATTGCACATCAGTGACACTTAATTCTTGATAGAACCATACACCCATACAGGACTTTTAAGAGATGGAAATTTCATAGGTTAACATTGTACAAAAAGCTTGCAAAATCTAGTTATGTGTTTACGTCAAAATAAATTTCATAAAGTTTAAATGAACACATTGATCTATGGCTCCAGCAATAATGAAGCCTAAGATAGATTAAAATAGATATTGAATATTGAAGATGTACTTGATCCTACCAAAACTATCCAATGTTTCTATTAACACAAAAAGCATTGGACTAGACAGTTGACTCCTGCTAAAATCAGGTGGATAATATAATATATAAAATTGACCAACTTATTTGCTCTTGCATTGACAATGCCATAAATTTACTTAACATTCTTAGGCTTCAACATCTACTTACTGCAACATGAAACAGTGACTCAGAAATGAGACAAACAATCCTTAACAGAGATGCCCATATGCAAAATGAAGCATGCCAAACCAATGTTATATTTTTATTTTGGCAATAATCCTGAAGGTACAACGAAAACACAGATATGGAAACAGATAATGAGATGAGCATTTGATTTAGTGAACCATGATATTGGAAACATGACACAATACATTTGTTAAATATTTACATTCTAACTTAAGACATACTATCAAGATATCTTTAGAAAGGAAAATTTTAAACTAACAATGCTAAATGTGATATTTCTCGACTTACAAAAATTGCTAAGGCAGACTCGAAACATGGCAGACTTTAGTATTAGTAACATGAATGCCAAGTTAATCAGCAATTCTGTTTCCAAACAAGTTCCTTAGTAATTTGATAACATTTCTTTCTTAAGTTCAAAGATAACATTGATGAAGTTTTTCTCTATAGGAAGAAGAATCCCTCGATTTATAAAATTTTCAAAATTTATTTTGCGGTTTCAATCATTTTCTTTAACTTTAGGACATGTGGTTGAGAGAGAGATGCAAAAAAAGTCCTTTAGTATTCATGAAGACTACAAGCACTTTAATATAACTCACTGATATAAACCAGAGAAAACCTTTTTATATGTATACATAGCCATGCAGGTTTATAGGTACAACATATTTAGAAAAAAATCTATGTAAACAAAATAGAGTGAAGCTTGGCAGTGACAAATGAGTGCCCTTCTGCAACAGCAACAAAATTTAAAAACAAAAACAATTCATCAATTAAAAGAACATGGAAGGAATTTGTAACACAATAAACCTGAGACATCTTCTCTTCCGCGTAGTCTCTGCAAAACTTTTTTCGCCTCTACCATCCGCCCTTTGCTTACAAGCCACCTTGGAGATTCGGGCAAATAAAATATCGTCAATGCAAAATACACGAGAGAAGGGATAGAGAGAACTCCGAGCATCAATCTCCAGTCTGGGTTTGACATTAATGACATTCCAAAAACCATACAGTATGACAGGAACATGCCTCCAGATCCACTGAACTGCGGTAGGGTATTTAACAATCCCCTTATCTCTGGTGGGCTGTCTCAGAATATATAGAGGAACAAGTGTGACAGCTAAGCCAATTCCAAACCCATCTATAAGCCTTGCTAAGAGTAGGATATGGACATTGGGAGACCACAGCATCACCAAACCACTTAGGAAGTATAGAACTGATGAAAGAATTAGAATCGGGCGCCTACCAATCCAGTCTGATACAGCTCCAGAGAATGTAGTGATAATTGTCGCCCCGATAAGTGACATGGCTACAATTAGCCCCTCTACAGTAGGCTCAGTCTCCAATTTGAACTCCTTCTTTATATAAAGAACAGCCCCTGAAGAAAAGAAACCATAAGAATTACCATGCATTAAAAATGGAAACAAAGAATAATAAAATGGTTCGATATGTAAAAGGAACAAAGAATAATAAGAATAACCACATTTTCATAGCACTAATCAGAATATTCATGGAGCCACGATGTTCAGCCATGCTGAATTTGCAAAAGTATTAATTCTGAAAATTATCCCAGGATTTTGAAAGATGGACAAGTCAAGCTTTACCCCAGTAAGATGGGGCCAGCTTCCAAAACAATCTAAAATAAAGCACCACAAACTCCAGAAGAGATGAGAAAGAATCTAACATCAACTATCAAGTTGACGTCAGCCCACCAATGAATCATGCCAACTTAGCAGGTAAAAGTCAAGGAGGAAATATAAAATGATGGTTAAATAGTCCTTCTCCATACTTTTGCATCCATCAGGGCATGAGAAAAGTTACCTGCGATAGTAGCATTGTCCCATCCCTGCAACAAGTTGCCAATTGAAGCAGCTATTGCAACCAGAACAGCTCCTCGCGTCATTCCTGCAACTAACAAACCACTAAAACACTAATAGAGGAACCTGCATGAGAAATCCAAGATCGGATATTTACATCAAAAGGGGGAGAAAAGCTTTGATCAACTCCTGTAGACACTTCAAAGCAACACAGATTCATTGCAAGAAATTCATCAAACAGTCACAAAAGCAAATTTAATATAAACTCAAATTCTAGACTCTCTTGAGCTAAATCAATAATCAAATATCAATTCCAGAGAGTAGGATCAAACCCCAGGAGGGAGAATCAAACGAAACACAGAAGTTCAGAGAATCCTCATACCCGTCTGATGAAAACCAAGATCGGCCGATCAAAGAACGGATGATTCAGTTAAGGTGAAGATGGCGACAACTCTAAGACCCTACCGCCCCGAACTAGCCCAAGAACTGGCACAAGATCAAGAAAGATTTAGCGATGGCTGTCCGGAAACCCTAGAAAACCAATACGGCGCCCCAGCGAGCTCACTCCTTACGGGTGTCCGTGTGAGGACAAAGCTGAGAAAGAGGAAAGTAAAACTACTCCAGTACCCTTATAAGGCAAAAAAAAAAAAAAAAAGGAAAGAAATAGAAGGAAAGCAACAGGAAACGCCTCTCCTATACTTGCCAACTATTCGATATTTGGTGTTCTATTTCTCTCACTCCTCTTTTTCTCTCTCGTGAAGCTTATCCTTTGAGGGCTTGCAGCTAATGGGCGGCTAAGGGACCTAGAAAAACACACCAAAACTCTCTTATTCCAATGCTACGGACTCTTCAACCCGTCAGAAAACCCGAGAAAGATCTCACTTGAATCAAGCCTTTCTCAGGCTTTCCGCACCGAGACGGGCCAAGATCTCACCTTTCCATGGGAACGACCTCTAAAGCCTCGAAAACCAGAGTTTTGAGCTCAAAAACAAACCACTCGCACATAAATTTTCTGACTGTCGAATTCCTATAACTCTACATATATTAGCAAAGAATTCTATACTCACAAGGGGGAGATGAGGGCGACCACCCGGTGCCAATCTTTCGCCGCTCCTCTCTGGAATCTTCAGGCTTGGATCATTTGGGAAGAGCCGAGAAGGAAATATAAAAATCTCCAGGCACTCCCAATAATAGCTGTTACCAATCTGTCAACAGTTCCTTTTTTTTTTGCACCGTATGTCCCCTGGATTGGATCACCCCGCCTCCAGATCCAGCGAAACCAGCCAAAATGCACTGGTTTCGGCCTCGCCACTTGAAACTGTCCGAACCTACTCGTCAAGACGAAGGCAAGCCAGCGAGCGAGAGAGAGTCGAAAGCCGAATGCAGCGGAACAGGAACGTGCTTCGCTGCTGGTCTCCTCGCCCTCTTCTTTCATTTGTATGCACGAAAAAAATATATATATATTGATTAAATCAATAATTTAAATATATATTTATATTATAAATAAAAAAATATATCAATCAATAATTAATTTTAAATATACATCTCATAATTTTTCATTTGAATTAAAGTCAATTGGCCATTAATCTAAGTTTCATCTTCTCAAAGTGAGTTTCTATTTTGGATTGACTCAACTACTTTGTCATTGGATCTACCACGTTATCCATAGAGTCTACTCTTCATCCTTCGATATATTACTTCTCAGGATAGTAACGTATGATATAAAACCGTCACTCAATGTGTTTGGATTTCTTATGAGAATGGGACTCCTTAGCAAATGCTATGGCTCTATTATTATCGCAGTATATTGGTATGATCTCTGATGTGATTACATCAAGTTCCACGACAAACTTTTTGAACCAGAAGCCTTCTTTTGCAGCATCCGAAGTGACGACATACTCAACCTCTATGATCGAATTTGCGATGATGCTCTGCTTGGAATACTTCTAGCTAATTGCACCACCATTGCAAACGAATACATATCCTGATGTAGACTTTCTATCATCAGGATCCGATATGAAGTCCGAATCTGTATAACCCTCAATACGTAATTCAGGTGCTCCTCCAAAGATCAAGAATAAATCCTTAGTCCTTCATAAGTACTTAAGGACGTTCTTCACAGTTATCCAGTATTCTTCATCTAGATTCGACTGAAACCTACTTATGACACTCACAACAAGGCCAATATTAGGTCGAGTACATAGTATGACGTACATAAGGCTCTCTATCGCTGAAGCATAAGGGATCCTACTCATGCACTCGATCTTCTCAGAAGTGGTAGGATACATCGTCTTAGAGAGTCGAATACCATACCAAAGGGTAACAAATCTTTTTTGGAGTTTTTCATATGGAACCGCTTCAGCACTTTCTCTATGTACAGCTGTTGTAACAGGCCAAGTATCATTCTAGATCTATATCTATAAACCTTTATCCCAAGAATATTGGACGCTTCTCCTAGGTCTTTCATTGAGAATTTCTTAAACTCTTCAACCTGAAGATGCATGAAGGACAGTCTGTCCATGAGCACTGTATGACAGTGATCAAGGATATTGAGGAGCTTGAGAAGCTCGGGCTAGATATGCAAAAGAATTGTAGATGGATCTGATCTTTCAATCCCTTACCAGTTCATATAGTCAATTCATCATAAATTTTTATATGAACAAACTTGACTGCACTATTTTCGAACTTGTCAACATGTTGGTCACAATGGAGGGTACCTTGAAGAGTTTAAGAGGCTCTATTCTTGCTGTGGAGCGGACTTCTTCCAAGAGAAAATTTGTTGGAAGGAAAAAGGCTAAATCTGCAAAGAAGCAAAAGAAAGAGAGCAAGCTGAAGAAGGATGGCCCAAAAATGGCTGAGACAAAGGGAAAGTGTTTTCACTGTCATGCTGAAGGCCACTGGAGGAGGAACTGTCCAAAATACTTGGAGAGTTTAAAGATCAAAAAATGTGACAAACCTTTCGAAAGTATGCTCGTAATTGAATCAACCTTACGGTTTCTTCTACTTCTAGTTGGGTATTGGACTAGCTCGAGTGCTCATATATATACCTCAATGCAAAATCTGATAGAAAATAGAAGATTGAGAGAAGGTGACACGATCCTTCAGATCGGCAATGGAGTAAAGGTTGCTGCAGAGGCCGTTGGCACTTACCCTCTTCGATTACCGTCCGATATTAGATTAAATTTGAAAGACTGTTATTATGTTTTGTAGCTAGTCGGAATTTAATTTCATGCCTGTGCTAGCACAGGAAGGTTTTGAAATTAATTTTAATAAAGAC
>KE507307.1:53810-66638 GCA_000441515.1 Elaeis oleifera
CAATGAATCTAATTCATTTAGATTATTAGTAGGTAATTAAATTTAAATTAATCTTATCAAATAAAAATTTAAATATAAAAAAAATTAGATCCAACCATGTGCTAGAAAGGTTATCTTGAACACAATAAGATTTTTCTAAACCCAATTGAGACTTCATAAATTTAATTACTTATTCTAGATCTAATCTCTTTGTTGTGTGACCCCATAGATTTAATTCTATATGGTAGTGAGATATACAATGATCTCCATCATTGTATCATTGAAACTCTTTTTAGTAGATCGAAATAATTTCACTCTAACTCATCAAAGATTGTCGATCCTGAGCAATCCTAGTAAGCTCTCACAATCTACCAATGACACCTAGCAGTATATAGTGGCAACCCAGTAGAATCGAAAAGAACCTCAAGGTATAGTTCATATGTGATTCAGTCCCTCTATCGTGAGTCCCGACTAGATGGCAAGTCATAGATAAATCATCAAACCTCATCATCAGTTATATGATAAATTTGATCAGCTCAAGTCCAATTGTGATTCTTATGGAAACTCTTTCTATCAATCACACTGCTATGGCCACAGACTCTCGAACTTAGCCTGTTAAATCTCATTGGACTACTCTTTTTATCAAAGTCAATGGATTCCATCTTGATGCGCATCCTACTCCTACAGTGGGCCAACTGTCACCAACATCTACTACAAGGGCTCATTAAGATCATATTTATGTGTCAGTCAAACTTCAGTAGCCTTACTGCGAGCAATCATACCATCATAGGTCAAAGAACCATTCACACAACTACAGTATCAAGACAATCACTAACGATCGAATAAAAATTCAAGTGATCTATCGTATGATCATGCTCAGTACTAGTTATTCTCTAACAACTACCTACACTCATCATTCAGTATTTCTACACTATAGATCAGAGACTCATCTACCCCGAAGAAAGTGATCTGTGCATCAGTCTATCCGGATCGATCACCATCCTCATGATGATACTATGATTAGGAGCATTTAGAAATTAAATACATATCTCTAATTCTCAATACTTTGAGAATATGTATCAAAATATTAATTCATAGATAATTCAAAGACACATTACTCTTGAATAAAAATTAAACTTGTCTTTTTATTGATCAAATCAATGTATTAAGTATAAATTATATCCTAGCTTTATTATAATATATCAGCCATATTAGCTTCTAGGACATACATCTAACAAATGGTTGGTTGAGGATTTTTCCTCTTATGGCTAGCCCTTATCTTCATGCCCCTATTTCCTCCTTGATTTTCCACATTCCACCTATCCTTTAGATCAGATCTAGAGAGAAAAGAGAGAGAGGGAAGAGAAAAGAATGGTTCTTATTCCTCTTCCTCTTGTAGAGAAAGTTCCCTCAAGTTCAGTGTGAAGGGTTTGCGCGATGGGGTTCTTTCGAGTTCTAAAAGAGAATCCAGATCCAAGTGAAAAGCGAGGCCTATAAGATGCTAGCACATCGGTGGCTTCAGTGCTTCAATTGGATATCTCTGTATGGATACCAATAAAGGTCGAGCGCTTGCGTGGCTCAAATGTGAATATTGGACATCCACAGGATCCGAAGGTATGGAGATCAGATCTCTAGTTTACATTTTTGCCCTTTTGTTTTTGATTTCAGATTTCAAATTTTGGTGACATGTTCATATGAAGATTCTTGCATGATTTGCAAATGAGATCTGATGCGTGTTTTAAATTAAAATATTTTAATTTAATTTACTTTCGTTGTGCTTACATAAATTGTTATGAAAATTTAAAACTGAACACATGAAACCACTGCTATTCTAGCAGTGGTATCAAAGCAAGGTTCTGATACAAATATGAAACCCCTCATATCTGAAATCTGATTAGCAAAAATCAGATCTGAACAGTTTGACATCATTTTGACAAATCATTGTCTGAGAATGATGTAGAACATTAATGAATGATAGATCTAAATTTTCTGCAGGTTGTAATCTAATGACAAGATTGTTTTGGATCTGAAATTATATTAGATCTAAAATAAATCATGAGTGATTCATATCAGAAATTAGTTTCAGATCTGAAGACTTTAAGTAGGATTTAATTTGGATCTAAATTAGTTGCATAATGGAATTCAGGTCTGAATTAATTTTCTTGATCTGAATTTTATTCATGTATATAATATATGATAATATATTTAGATCTGAAATTAGTTTCTATAACTTAAATTATTCATATATATGATATGTGAAAGATGATTGGATTTGATATTTAATTTGATGCATATTTGATATGTTAGATTAGATCTATTAGTAGCTAAGTACTCAGAATGGGATAAAAGTCCGATCATAAGAGGAAGAAGGATTAAAGTCTTTTTTTGCCCATTCGACAAGTTTCTTATGATGTGTAGGGATGCCGCTTGTGATATTTTCCATGAAGAAGAGCCACGAACGAAATATTGTATGTGATACATATTTAGACCTAGATCCTTTTATGCATGTATTTGATATGTGTTTTATTAGTTTTAGATCAAAAAAATGATATATGTGATATATAGTTTTTGGTAAATGATCTAAAACTTAATTTCTACAAAAACTTAAATCCAAAATCTTAGATTCTGTTTACATGAAATCCTAAAATTGTGGCTGGCAAGCTTGTGGAGTCAACTCGATTCTTGTTCGAGTTGACTCGAGTGCTTGACGAGTCGACTCATTTTTGTTGGAGTCGACTCGAGATCCCGGTGGGTTAGCTTATTTGCAAATGAGCCAACTTAATTTTGTGGGCTGTGGTCAACTAGTTTCTATTTGTCACAAGTAAGCCGACTCAGTCTTAGAGTTGAGTTGACTCACTGTGACAAGTTGACTCAAGGTCTAGAATGAGTCGACTCGATTCTACAGACTATAAATTATATAAGATACAATCTGAATTAGTTTAGATTAAAAATTATTTTGATATCTAAACTAAAATCCATGTTCATAATGCACTTAATTAAAATTAAGATTTGAACTTAAAAGATCTAAAATTCAATGCATAAAATATGAGACTTTGGATATGGATTGAACAAATTAGGTCTAGTGACTTAACTACAATATGGTCATTAATTAGATCAGGTTAAAATCCTTTCTGATTTTAAGAAGTTGATCGAACCTAATCAAAAGTTGGTGGGGATTAGGTCAAAAGGAGCTCAAAATTGAGTTTAGTTGTAGTTGGTCAAATTGATTGACATGTGATGTGATTGATTAAATTAAAATCAAATTTGACTTAGTGGTCTGAGCTCGAGTGATTAGGTTGATCTGTTTGATTTTGATTAATCAATGGTGTCTAAGATAAATTTGGTAGCTCGATTGGTGATTTTTAATTGGGAGCATGCTTATCTGTCCATTTCGATAGTATCTAAGGCAAGCATCGGCATACTCTCCCACTGATCTCACTTACCTAGCCAGTTTGATCGATTATGAATTGAATAAGATTGCTTGGTTATTTGTGTTCATCCATGCCGACTAGATTAGTCAGACATGAGATTGTGCTGACCTGAACTTGATCAGTCAGACATCAGATATGCTGATTTAGATGAGATCTGAACCTAAATCTTCTCACTAAATATTAAGCCTAGTGGTCTTCCATCGTTGTAGAGATGTGGATGCCTTTTCTGACATTGATCATTTTTGGCTAATCATAGTGGTTCGGTTGCATCGGAAAGGCACAACCACTTTATTGGCAATAGATGTCACAGGATAAAAATCAAGTTGGGCCCAATAATTGTTAGGTAAGGGATCCAATGATGGATTTACGCCCACTGGTGGATGGTGAGTTGGGCTTAACTAAGGAGTGTGGTCAATAACTGTTAGATGAGCCCACATGACTTAGAGATCAAGTTGCTGCACTATGCTTAGAGAAGCATATGGATAAAGAGTTATCCATAAATTGGTGTCCATATTATCAATAACTGTTAGGTGAGATGCACGGTATCAGTGAGATCGTAGCACCCATTACAAGTCCAATTATTGTGTATAGATTTTTATTCTCCATCTAAGGAGTGTGAGAGAATTAAAAAATTAGTAAAAATTTGTGTTTGTTTTAAAGTCCCTAGAACTAACATTTACAAATACAAACATATATAAAGTCTTTGCTCTCTATGGTTGATTGTCTCAGCTTCCAATCCTCTAGCTCGAATCCTAGATATCAACCAATTAACTGAAACCAATTTATATATTCTGGCTCCAAATCTAAGAATCGTTCATAGTTTTGAAAATTAAGCCATGTTCTTGATCAGGTTATCCCTATATCATCAGCTTGTCCAATCCATAGTCAATGAGCTATACTTGACAAATAGCTAGACAATGACAATAAAGTTAGATGATATAAACTGGAGTCCTACTGGATGAACTCCAATGCGTGCATAAGGACATGTAGACTATCAATGACATGCTGACTCATCTACAATAGTTATGAGATGATCAGAGTCTTATGATGCATGAGATGCGTGATGGATAGTTTATCCATGGTCATTATTTGGCAATGATCAAAGATATTGGAGCTTGAGAAGCTCGACATGACCATACACAAGGAATTACTAGTAGATTTGATCCTACAATCCCTTCTTAACTCATATGGGTAGTTTGTGAAACTATCATATGAATAATCATTATAGCATCTTATCTGAATTGGTCAATATATTGGTAACTAAGGGATCTTAAAAAGTTTAGAGGTACATACTTGAAGAGCCTAAAGAAACAAGAACATACCTTTGGAAGGCATGTCGAAATTACTTAAAACTGATCTCATGGTTTTCTCTTCTCTCAGTTGAGTATTAGACTCTAGTGCCTATTTATGCACTTCAATATAGGGTCTAAGAGAAGGTAGAGGGCTGAGGGAAGGTGAAATAACCTTTCAAGTCAGCAATGGAGCAAGAGTTGCACTATCACCGTGGGCACTTGATCTCTGCGACTACCATTTGGATTTAGTTCTCTATTATTTGCATGGTGATGTATTTATAAACTTATTTGAGCAAATAGTGAATACCATTAGATCTGAGAGATCCAGAGATCAGATAAACCTGAAATATATATATGTGGTACCTAAGGCTAGGTCATATAGGAAAGAATGATTTACCGATTAGAAAATATGGACCTTTGGGCTCATTGACTATTAAGTCATTTCTAGTTAGTGAATCATCTCTTTGAGGATTGATGATCAAACTTTTCTTTGTGGGATAAAGGATAGGACCACTGAGATACTTATCCTAGTACACATTTGATAGGCATGATCTATTTGATGAGCCAGACAATGAAGGTTATCTCTACTTCATTATCTTTACCGATGATCAGTCATGGTATAGGTATACGTATGAGATACAAATCTGAAGTTTTTGAAAGATTTACAGAGAATTCAGATATGAAGTAGAGAAGTAAACTAAAAAATTTTAAAAGTACTTCGATCAGATCAAGGATGCAATACCAAATAGAGAATTTCTCAATTTTCTTAACAAAAATGACATAGTTTTATGATGAAACCCTCCTTGTACACCTCAGCTCAGTGGGATATTTGAAAGGAGGAATGGCACTGTATGAGATATGGTCCAGTCCATTATGAACATCACTGTTTTAACTTTTATTTCTTTAAGGATATGTTTACTTTCTCAATTAGGTTCTCTTTAAATCTATTCCTACAACACCATATGAGATATGGCATGGTGGACAAGTTAGAGGTTAGGTCTGTGAGAGCTCGTTCATGGGGTATCTTAAGAGGTTTGGAATACCATATTCTTTTTCGAATGGTTCACAATGTGATTGTAAGCAATCATGCTATTTCTTGAAAACAGTGAGAGGATAAACTCAAAGAGAGTCTCGAAAGAGCAAGGAGTTATAGGATCTGTAGAATCTATTCTTGATGAGCCAGTACATGTATTACATTCTCCACCTCGTAGATCTAGTAGGATCTTCCATCCTTCTGAAAGGTACGTGGTATTCTTACAGAGGATCCAAAGAAAGTGTTTCTTATAAAAATTAAGAATATAGAGATGATTCTAAAACCTACAACCAGACAATGTTGGACATCGATCTCGAGAAATGGATATGCAGATAGTCCTTCTGAATGGATATCTTGAGAAAATATCTATATGGAGTGGTCTATAGATTTCACTTCCAGTGATGGAGATCACATTACAAAGATCCATACATGGATTTAAGTAAGAATCTCAAACTTGAAATACTCATTTAATGATGTGATCAAATTATTTGATTTCATCAAAAATAAGGAGGAATCATGTGTTTACATGAAGATCAGAGGGAGTATCCCATGCTGACATTGGTTAAAGTGTGATTGCATATAAAATTTTCATCAAAGATCTAGGACAGGCATCATGTATTTTGAGAATAAAGGTCTATAGAGATAGATCTAAAGGATGCTTAGGTTTTCACAAAAAGGTATAAAGAAGAGGTGCTGAAAGGGTTCAGCATAGGAATCTCCAAGAGGGTTCCGCTAGCCTCTTGGGTATAGGTGTATGCCATGCTATGTACTCCATTTGATATATCTCTTGCTGTGAGAGTCACGAGCAGATATCAGTCGAATCTAAGCTGAGAGTATTGGATTGCTGTGAAAATATTCCTAAGTACTTGAGAAGCACTAAGGATTAGTTTTGATCTTTAAAGAAGAGTTACTAAGAGTGGGAGCATACACCGATGCTGATGGTAGAATATCTACATTAGTATATATTCTTGAGCAATATTGGGTCGGTATGTTGGAAGTGTTCCAAACAATCGACCAAGAGAAGCTGAGTATGTTGTAGATGTGCAGGATACATTCTAGTTCTTATGATAGTTGTGAAACTGGATATCATGCCATCGGATATCATGATAAGTCCAAACACATAGAGCAGGGTTATACACGATTACCTCGAGTAGAAATATATAGAGGTGTAGAGAGTAGACTCCATATAGGATGTGGTAGGCCCAAGTTACTTAGCCAGTCAAAGATCGAAGCCTGTCTTGACCCGAAGGGACTTAGGTATATGGCAGATTGGCTTTAGTGCAAGTGAAAGATTATTAGATATATGTCCTAGAAGTCAATCTTGACTGACGCATACCATAATTCTATGACATGGATTGTACTTGTCAGGCAGTTTTTGTTATCAATCATGTTGTATGTATCCATGATTTATCATAAAATTAACAAAGATGATATTGTATATTCTCAAAGTGTTGAGAATTTGAGACATACATTATTAGTAGTTAGTTTCTAAATACTTTCGATTGTAGGATCATCATAGAGGACAATGATCAATCTATTCAAGATTAGTGCATGGATCACCTCTCTTTTAGATAGATGAGTCTTGAGTTTGCAGTGTAGGGACACTAGGGTAAGAGTGCAGATGGTTGTTAGAGAACAACTTACACTAAGCGTGATCAATATGAAAAATCACTTGGATATCTACTCACTCATCAGTGGTTTTCTCGATGCTATAGGGGTGTGAGTGGTTCTTTGACCTACGGTGTTGGCTATTTGCAGCGAGGCTACTTAGTTTGACTGCATATTTTTTGATCCCTAAGCATTCAGATCCTTGCTATGTATGTTGGCTATAGTAGGTTCAGATTTACTGTTTGAGTAGGATCATCTAGATGAAATCTATCGACCTTGATAGAAAAGGAGTAGTCCTATGCAATTCATAAGATTGAGTTCAGAAAGTCTCTAACCAAAGCAAGTATGAATACTGAAATAGAATTTTGTAGGATTTATAAATAAACTCGAGTCGAGCCAATCTAGCATATGACTGATGATGAGATTTGATGAGTTCTTCATGACCTCCATTTAGCCAGAACTCACGATAGAAGAACTGAATCACATAGTAACTACACCTAGAAGTTTCTTCTTTTATTCTACTAGATTGCTACTATATACTGCTGGTGGATCGTAAGAACTCATTAGGATCATTTTCGAATCAATGATCCTTATTAGGGTGAGTTGGAATTATTCCAACCCATCGAAAGGAGTTTCGATGATGCTGTGATGGAGATCACAGTATGTTACACTATCAAATAGAATAGAACCTGAGAGGTCACACATAAAAAGAGCATGGCCTAATCAATAGCTTGAATCATATTCGAATTATCAATTAGATTGATGGTTAAATTTGAAAACTGCTAATCTGTAAGTGTTACAGATTTAGCAACTGCTAATTATTAGTAGAGAGGCTTAACTGTAAGTGTTGTAATTTAATTGGGCCTGATTAATTATGGATCAACTCTTAATTAATTTAAATTTAATTTAATTTAATTAAACTTGATTTAATTCAGGCTAATTGGGTTTAATTATCCATATTATATTTGGATTTCAATTCTGATTGGATCAAGTTTGACTGCTTTTCGAATTTGATTCGAATCGAGCTTGAATTGGATTTGAATCGAACCCAGATTGAACCCAATTGATTTGGACTACCTGAGCCCAAGTTCACCTATTTTTCTCTCTCCATCTTACTGACCAAGAGTGAGAAAGGGAGTGAAAGGTTCCGCCCCTTGCTCTTGCATGCGTGAAAGATGAGGGGCACTAATAGTTGGTGCCCACCTTCCTTATCTGGGACTCTACCTGATAGGATTTGATTCAAACTTAAATTTGATTCAGATGAGATCTATCCTTATCAGGTTGAGGCATGGAGCTAATAGGAAAAAGGATTTTTGTGCAACAAAATCTGATTGGAAGGAGGACATGCATGAGGAATAGTTATGTGATTTTTTCTGGCCACAACATCCATCACAACACCCTTGATCCCTTAATTCTTACATATCCACGCCTTGGATTAGATTAGATCTTATCCATTAGGGCATTAGGGATTGGTTGGGCATTGGGAGAAAATTGTGCAACAAAATTGATGTGAAAGGGCGTGCAAACATGATGGTTGGTTGAGAGTTTTTCCTTCTTGTGGCTAGCCCTTATCTTCACAGCCCTATTCCCTCCTTCTTGATTTTGCACATCCCACCTATCCTCTAGATCAGATCTAAGGAGAAAAGAGAGAGAGGGAAGAGAAAGAATGGTTCTTATTCCTCTTCCTCTAGTAGAGAAAGTTCCCTTAAGTTCAGCGTGAAGAGTTCGTGCGACAGGGTTCTTTTCGAGTTCTAGAAGAGAATCCAGATCCAAACGAGAAGCGAGACCTGCAAGGTGCAGTATACCGGTGGCCTTGGTGCTTTGATCGAGCATCTCCATAAGGATACCAGCAAAGGTCGGGTGTTTATGCGGCTCAGATACAAATCCCGAACATCCACATGATCCGAAAGTATGGAGATTAGATCTCCAATTTACACTATTGATCTTTTATTTTTGACTTCAGATTTTAGATTTTGGTAACATGTTCATATGAAGACCCTTACGTGGTTTGCAGATAAGATCTGGTACATGTTTAAATTAAAATATTTTAATTTAATTTACTTCTGCTGCGCTTACATAAACTATTTATGAAAAATTTTAAACTGAATGCATGAAACCACTGCTATTTTTAATACACACCAACTCCTACAATCTCCACCTTGGTGCCCCCAAGCCTTGACAAATCTGGCAATATTCTCCTGTACACTCACCCTATCACTGCATACCCTGACAGCCCCTTTTGCAAACATCTTGCCACTGCCAACCCTCTTCAGCTTCTGCGTGCCCTTGGAGACCCTTTGGGATGACCTCCTCCATAGCTGAAGATCCTTATTTGCTCCTCGACACCATCTTGAAAATTATAGACTCCTTTCTATTAAGCTGCCGCATCACCTCTCTTGAATTTTTCTGAAGAAACCATAGCGTTCCTATATCAGCACTCACTGCATACCCTGATACAGTCTCCTCAAATAACATCACTTTGAACTTATGTCAAATCCCTCTCCTCTTGTGAAGCCACCACTGCTCGATGCTCCACCTAAATCCGAAGTCTATCTGATGCCGCAAAAGGTGACTCTATAATTGAGTCACCCGAGGTCAACCTCCCAATACTGCACTGCTAAGACTACTGCTACACCTCGACCACCATCGCTATCCCTTCAGACCCTCTGCATTCTGTGGATCCCTCTGAAGCCGTCTCAGATACACAGCACCCTATGGGCTCCTCTGAAATTCAAGAGCTCATCCAACTCTTCACCTTCAGTGATTGAACTCTAGAAATTCTACCCTAGCACTTTATCCTCTTCTACCCCTATACCAACCTATGAAACCCCCCCAGAGGAACTCACCATCTCCTGAATCAGCAACAACACTCCGTGGATCAACCATCTCCATCCCCCAAGGCTTTGCAAACCCTTGCTCTAGTCGAACCATTGAATGCATCCCTGACTATTTCCCTACCTTCCAACATCCAAAGGCAGCAGTCGCTTCTTCAACTTCCCTTAACCATTACTTCTTGGGTAAACTCTCCTCATCTACCAACTAACCCCACGCTGCCTTTCTCCCTAGAGATCCCTATTGCCTAACCACTATACACTCTGATCTTTCCATCAAGACCATCTCTAACCAAAGTTGGATCAGCAAATCATGCACCCAGACTTTCCACTCCAAGAAACATCCCTTCCTGTCAATCCTCTTAGCCTCCACCTTCAACTTGCTGCTCCTGATTGGCCAAACCATAGCAAAAATGAAAGTAGATCTAAGACATACCATGAAATAGGTGTGCAGATTTTTTATTTTATCTTGTATGACTTCTCCTTCACTTCCATACTCTTCTAGGTTCTAATACTAATTGTTAGAAAATCCTGACTGCATCTGTCAGGAATGGATCTTCTGCATATACCTGAGGAGATCTATGATAGATCCAGACTCTTTGAAGGTAGCGAACATCGATCCATTATCTGGATCGGTGATGGGGTTCCTCCCTCCTAGGGCTTAAGGGAGGTGCCCCCCTTTCTCTAGGGTTTCTTCAAGGAACCTGGGGTGGCAACACTAGAGAAAGAGAGAAGAGAGATTGAGGGACAAAGATCTGTATTCCTTTCATTCCTAGAAACTCTAATACAACCTATATATATATACACAGCTAATAGACCTGACCAAAAACTCCCTTGGCTGAATCCATATATGAAAGCACTCATCGAGCTCATGTACATCCATGCCTCACATGCTCTCATCCTTGGGACTTAATCCTAGTCCAAACCCTAAGTAGCCCTCTTAAGACCTATCAAACTAGATCTTAAGACCGTAGGATCAAAATTTGATCTCAGATTCAAATAGAAAACCCATGTAGCTTTGCCTACGATATTGAGTTGACTCAGTCTCAGACTTAGTTGACTTAGACTAGCACTGAGTCAACTAACCAATGTACCGTACTACAGATTTTTAAATCTTATATTTATTTTTTAAGACATAATCGACTCAGACTGGGATGGATCGATCCACCTATGACTTAGTCGATCCAGTCTCAATCTGAGCTGACTAACACCCTGAATCTATTCTTCCTCCATAGCTTCAGCCCTAGCTCTGGTTTCTTACTTTACGTTGTGTCTCCAAGTATTCGAAGCCCCAATCAAGTCCCTCAAATTTCTTATCACCTAAACCTCAAGTCCGTAGAGAGCTACGCACCTTCTCCACCTTAGGACCACTCCTATCCTACCCTAGGACCACACATGTCCTAGTCTCCTGGAGCCAACACCCTGACTCCTCTTATGTCCTCCCAAGGCTTGGGAGCACCACACCAACTCCTACATGCTCTTATGTGCTAAGAACTCTGATAAACCTTTGCTTCTTAGCTAGAGTTATGGCATCTATGTTGCCATAGTATAGTGTTGTGCCATCTCATGACATTACACCTAATTCTAAACAACAGGATGCTTTCTTAGGTACCTTATAAGGAGAGATATACTCAACTTTTAAATCTGCAATGATCAGTTATTAGGAACTATTTCAGTTTATCGAATCCTATTGCATAAGGAAATGTTGGAAATATATCCCAAAGCCAATCATTAGACGATTGTGCTCATCTTGTAAATTGTATATGAATTTTATTAATAATGGTATTGGCATTTTATTATAAATTATCCATCTTTGAACTTCTGTGTTGTAATGAAGTCCTTAAGACTATGATTAATCGATAAAGGAGGATTTATCGTTAAGTCCTTAAAAATGTTCGCGACCAAACGATACGCTATTACTAGGATGATAACGATATCAAGTGTAGGTCGTGGTGTGCCATATGAGTTAATTATCCTTTTAACTAAGGAGTGTGGAGATACTGTTATGGCATGCAGATAGAATGTAAGAGTACATTCACATCAAACGTGATCATATGTCAAGCACTCTACTATCAAGAGTAGCTCGTGAAGGGTATGGGTATAAGTGTCCTTCCGATCTAAGACTACTACGGTGACTTGTAAGCAACTCACTGTACTTTAGTATCAGATCATTTAAGTTTCTAACTCAGTGACGGAAGGTTACTGGGTGCAGTCAAGTACCTATCAAGTCGGTGTGTGAGTCAAGATGGAATTGACCTTTCTGAATTAGTTAGAGATATGCATCAGTGTATTTTAATTAGTAAAACTTTGGCCAAGGTAATCTATAAGATAGATTTGAAAGGTTGAAATATAATATGGTCAACAAAATTAGGGTTGACAGTTAAACCCTAGGTCATCTTGAGTATTTAGATCAAAGAGATGAATTGTACGATAACCATACGCCAGTAGATTCTAGAAGGTTGCTTTGCAATACTTCAACCTATCCGATCGTCAAGACATCATTGCTAGATGGTTACATCAATTGGTATAAGAAGTTATTTTTATGCTACCGATTTAGGTTCGAATCTATGGGATCACATGTATTAGAAGATTTGATCAGATCTGATGGTCGAAGAGTCCAATTGGATTGTGACTCTGGTGAAGAGTCCTACTCA
>KE507308.1:60106-75115 GCA_000441515.1 Elaeis oleifera
GGTTCTCCTTCCCGTCGATCTTCTGAAGGTCGACGACAGTGGATGCTTTTAGTAGTGATATACTAAATCTAGAAAGCAGGGATATACTTTTAGTAGTCAATCGAGGAGTGGATGCTTGAAGATTATCAAGAAGTTTTAGTGGTGATGAGGAGAAGGAGACTAAGCAATAATCTCTATCGAATGGAAAGCTCAGTGGCAAATAATAGTGGGGAAGTGCTTTCAGCAGTACAGGAGGAACAACTGATGTATCAACTATGGCACTATCGGATGGGTCACAAGAGTGACCAAGGGCTCATAGAGTTAAGCAGAAGAGGTATGATCTCAGTCCTAAAGAAGAAGGGCAATGATTTGTGTGAGCCATGTATTTTTAGCAAATAGCATAAGATAAAGTTTGCCAATAGTACCAAACAAAGTGAAGGAGTGCTAGATTTGGTGCACTCAGATGTATAGGGACCGTCTCTGCTATCAGCTAGAGGTAGGACAAGATTCTTTGTCACATTCATTGATGGTTACTCAAAGAAGGTGTGGCTGTATCTAATTAGGGAGAAATCATAGGTATTTGTCTGATTCAGAGCCTGGAGAGCTGAGGTAGAAAAGGAGACAGAAAAATAGGTGAAGTACCTTAGTTCAGATAATGGAGGGGAATACACAAGCCTAGAGTTTAAGAGGTACTGCAAAGAAATAACATCAAATATTATTACACAGTGAAGATGATCCCTCAGCAGAATGGTGTTGTGAAGAGGATGAACTGATATTGATGGAGAAGGCATGGAGTTTGAGGTGCAGACATCACTCTCAAAGTCTTTCGGGGTGATGCCATAACTTTTCATATTTTTTTGACCTCATCGAAAGCTGAATGGAGGCATTCCAGATGAGGACTGGAGTGGGAAGAAGGTGGAGCTTGGCCACCTGAGGATTTTCGATTGCCCGACCTATGCCTATGTGCAGGCAACTGAAAGAAGCAAGCTGGACCTAAAATCTCAAAAGATGACATTCTTCGGATATCCTTAGGGAGTTAAAGGATGCACACTATGGGACTCTCAAGTGAAGAGGTTAGCGATCAGCAGAGACATCATTTTGATGAGAGGAGCATCTTGGAGAGGCTGGAGAGTATAGATGAAGCTAGAGAATAAGATGGATAGTGGTGATCAGTCACAGGCTGATGGCATGCAGTCTACTTTCATTTACAGGAGCGTACCTATTGAGGTGGAGTTGGATAGGAGAGATCTTACTTAGGTGGAGGATCAGCTGTTAGAAAATGTATCCTAAAGTTAATTATCTATCTATAGATGATTGTACTCTTTATAATTTGTATATGAATTATTAACGAATAAAAGTTATTTTGACAAGTTCATCATAAAAATGCATCTTCTTTTGAACTCTTATATTATGATGAAGTCCTTAGAACTATAATATAATCGATAAAGGAGGATTTATCGAATAGTTCTTAAATTTGTTCACGAGCGAATGATACGTTATTAATAAGGATAATAACGTTTATCGAGTATAGATCATTGTGTGCCATATAGGTTGGTTGTCCTCTTAACCAAGAAGTGTGAAGATACTGGTATAGCATACAAATGAGATATAAGAGTACATCATCGCCAAACAGTGACTCAGCTATAGAGCACTTTGCTATTAATAGCAGCTCGTGAAGGATATGCGCATAAGTGTCCCTTTGATCTGAGATCGCCATGTGATTTACAAGTAACTCACTATACTTTGGTGCTAGACTACCTATATTTCTAATACAGTGATAGAAAGTTACTAAAAATAGTCAAGTACTTATGAAATTGGTGCGTGAGTCAAGATGAGATTGACTCCTTCAGATTATAAGAGTTAATGCATTACTGTATCTCAATCCAGTAAAATCTTGATCAGGATAATCCATATGATCTGTTATAGATTTGAAAAAGATTGAAATATAATGTGGATGACTAATCCAAGGTTGACAGTTTAATCCTAGGTCGTCCTGAATATTAGGATCAAAGGAATAAATTATATGGTAACCATATGCTGAAGTTCTTGAATATTGCTTTGCAAATATTCGACCTATCCAGAGTTGGGTATTATTGCTAGATGATTACTTCAATTAGTATAGAAAGGAGTTCCTATACTACCGGCTTAGTGCTCGAACCTATGGTGTCACGTATAAAGTCAAACAACATAAGAAAGAATTGACCTAATATCTATGTATTCAATTTGAAAGTATGAGACTTGATTAAACATAAAGATTTACTTAATTAAAATTAAATTATGGGTCAAATAAAATTAAACACTGACTATGTCCAGCTAGCACTGCATATGAGGCACAATTTTGATTTCGGGGATGAATTTGATCGAATCTATGATCCAAAAAATATGAGAGATTGGGTTAGAGTCTTGGTTATTTTAGATCAAATTTAATTAATTAGGCTTGATTTTATTAAGATCAAATTGGATTAATTGTCCAAGTTGGACTTGGAACTAAATCCTAAATAGATTAAGATTAGCAGCCTTTTCGAATTTGGTTCGAATCGGATTCGAATTGGATCAAATTGAATCCAAATTTGAACCAAATTAATTTTGATCCCCTTAGCCATGTTTCCCTGGCATTCTCTCCCCTACTTGGTCGACCAAGATAAAGGAGGGATCCTGTTGGGCATGCAGCATAGGGAGAGAGGCGCAAGTTGGTACCTCTCCTACTTTCTTTATGAATCCTCATAGTTTAGGGAGTTTGGATTTGATTCAAACTTGGAGAGTCCTATTTCTAACCCATGAAGATATTTGATTAGATCTAGGACCTCTTGTCTATTTAAGAAGGGATGTGGAGAAAGAAGAGAGCAACAAAAGCAATCAAGCTAGGCATGAGCAAGGGCGAGGGCATGTGATCCTTGGGCATCCCCTTCCTTGGGCGTGTTCTCCCTTGGGCATTCCTTCTCTCTTGGTGCGGTTGTAGGGTTATGATGGCACAGTAGAAGAATGGATTTAAAATTTATATAATAAAATTTAACCATTAAATCCTAATACAGGACCTCCTTGATGATTAACAATCATATACATAAATATGCATGACAATATAGAAGTTATATAAGAATACCTGCAGCACTATAATCCAACACCTAGTAGAGTTTCCACTAGGCGCCTAAGTGTTCGCCCTCCAACAGTGATCCACATAGGATCTTGATCAAGACTCTCACTCCTTAACTTGATTCCTCCCACTAAATTCTTTCTTTAAGAATTTCTTCGGGCAGCATAACCTCTAGACCTTTCTTCCTCTCCTCCTAGCCTTTCCTTTCTCTACCTTTTTGTCTCATTGTCTTTCTTAAATCTCTTCCTAAGCCCTTATCCTAAAATCAGACTTGTCCTTACTATTTTGAACTTATCTTAACAAGAGAAGGAAGAAACTAATTAGACAATCTAAGAGACTTATGTAAGAAAGATGAGATTGAATTCTCGAATGAATGGAATACCCCGGCATGTGTCCCCTATTTATATTTGGAGATTGAACGCCAACCAGATCCACTTATGCCCTATCTGAGGGTTATCTCATGCCCCATCACAAATTCTCACACCTTCCCACCATATCTCATGCCCATCTGAAACTTCTATGATGCATGGAACATCAAAAATAAATCTGAGAGTTGCTTCGCGTAAAGGACTCTTCGAAGAAAATTTCTCAATATTTCCAAGAAGTAGCGAGGATTCACTTTGGCACCACCCTTCTCCATCCTTGATCAGCTCTTCATGGCCATCCAAGGGCCCATAATTGAGGCATCAAGCTTAGATTATTCATGGAGAAAATAGGCATGGAAGGGTTTTAAGATACCTTAACCACTTGGACTCTCAGTCCAAGTGGAGCATGGATCAACATGGGTGGCTAGGGTTTAGATAAGATCAAGTCTAACTTGATCAAAAGCTTATCCAACCATTAGCACATCTGATGGCCAACCAAACTCCACATCCAAAAGGAATTAGCATGAAAAACAGAATGGATAAAGACTAGGAAGTGGTGTCCCATCCCATGGGAAGCCATTTGGCCCTTAGCGCACAAGAAGAAATCTCATGTGCTAAGAGAAAAATTTCTTGCACATGGAAGCCTGATTTATGTGCCCAACAATCCTGACTTAATCAGCCAAGAGTTAACACAAGTTAGACCCAAATCTGGTTTGAGTTTAATTATATTTAATTAGCCCAATCAGGAACTAAATTCGAATCTGATTCAAATATAGGAGTTAGGGTTTGCAACATGTGCTAGCATGTTCATCCTGCAAATTTGATCTAATTAGACCTTTGATCAATTTTCTTATGTGTGATCCATTGGGTTCTACATCTAGCCAGTAGTAGATCCTAATATAAGTTGACCTGATTTGATTAGAATCCAATCTAACCGATTTATGTCCAATCAAGCTAACTTGATTTCAATAATAGAATCCTTTCTAATTAAGAATTGAATTTAACTTTTAATTTGATCAAATCTACAAGATAAGATTGACGTCTAGCAATGTATCATATCTATCCAAAAGATATAAAATTTTGATAGTAATACAAAAAATATCCTTCAATAGTGAGTTACCGTATAATTCGATCCTACGATCATCCTGCATTCCGAATATGACTCTGATCATGGACAAATGTTAAAACCAATATCATATTCATATCTCTCTCAATCTTATAATGATGATTCAATTAATAAAGTATTAGAAACTCTTTTAATTTTTATTCTATTTTGATCAAAGACTTCCTGAATCATCATCCGATTAAAGCAAGTAGGATGCGATCTCCTCTTACCAAGAGTGATTGATTCTATGATGACCTACTCACAATCTCCATAACAATCCACCATATCCAGAATATCCTATACATGACTTAGTCATGAACGAGTATGAACCAAAACATGGATTCATGCATACAACATTCCATGGTTTCTCAAGTTAGAGGATTACTTGCACAACTTTCATTAAGAGAACTATCTTTTGATATGTATGTAAGACTCCATAAGATATTCTCAAGTTGGATCAATTCAGTAAACTTATTCTCTAATAAGCACCCATATTTTTGTATTAGTATTCCTACATAAGTGACTGTGAGATCAATCACCCTCTCCATCGAGCATACATAGGATATGCCAATTTTTTTCGAAAATATTGATCTTTGACTCAATGATCTAATGACTGAAAATATTTTAGATTAGAATTTTAGAGTTGTAGATCTCACAGACATAATCTCATCATAGTCCTAAAATTATTATCATAATCTATGGGGTTCATTATAATCATAATAAATATAAGATGCAGCATAAGATAAAATATAAATATCTTTATTATTTATAAAATATCATTATATAAGTCAAGAAGATTAAAGAATAGCCCATCAAAATATAAATTTAGATTGACTTGTAGGGCATCATTCTTTCAATCTCCCACTTTCACTAAAACCAATCGCCCTTATATTTTAACCTCATACAATCAAGGTGATGATCGAATTGCTTCTATGGTAGAGCTTTAGTGAATGGATCTGCTATGTTGTTCATTATATCTACTCGTTCATTAACTACATCTTGTCTCTCGATAATTTTACGAACGAGATAGAAGCATCTTAGAATGTGTTTGGAGTTATGATGAGACCTTGATTCCTTTGCTTGAGCAACAGCTCTAGTATTATCATAGTAAATGGTACTGAATCCTCAATCTCAGGAATGACACCCAATTCAATGGTGAACTTCTTCATCTAGACAGCTCCCTTGGCAACTTCACTTGTAGCTATATACTCTGCCTCGATAGTTAAGTTAGCTACAGTCTGCTGCTTGAACTTTTTAACTCACTGCTCCACCATAAAGTAAAGACATATCCTAAAATGGATTTGCTATCATCTGGATCTAATTGAAAATTAGAGTTAGAATATTCTTCTAGTTTTAGATCAGATCCACCGTATATCAGAAAATATCTTTAGTCCTTCTCAAGTACTTAAGAATATTTTTACCATTTTCAATGATCTTCTCCTGGATCAGCCTGAAATCTACTAGCTATGCCTAAGGCATAAGCAACATCAAGCTTGGTACATAGCATGGCATATATGATTGATCCTACTGCTGAAGCATAGGGAATAGAACTCATTCTATTCCTCTCTTCAGATATTTTAGGAGACATCCTTTTAGAGAGATGTATGTCTTGACTCACGGGCAAGTAACCTCTTTACTCTCATCCATGCTAAACTTCTTCAGCACCAAGTCTATATACCTAGACTGGGACAAGCCTAGCATCCTTTTCGACCTATCCTTATAGATCTTTATATCAAGTATATAGGATACTTCTCTTAAGTCCTTCATAGAAAACTTACTTGATAGCTATATCTTGATCTATTGCAACATTAGGATATCATTCTCAATGAGAAGTATGTCATCTACATACAATATTAAGAAGATAATGGCACTCCCACTTATCTTCTTATACACACAAGATTCATCCATATTTTTAATGAAGCCAAACTCTTTGACTGTTACATCAAAACAGATGTTCCAACTCCTTGAAACCTACTTTAATCCATAAATAGATTTCTTAAGCTTGCATACCTGATTTGATCTCTCATTTGAGATAAATCCTTATGGCTGGGATATGTAAACCTCTTCCTCAAGATAACCATTAAGAAAGGTGATCTTCACATCCATTTGCTAGATTTCATAATCACGGTATGCTACTATAGCAAGCATAATCTAAATAGATTTGAGCATGGCAACATGTGAGAATGTTTCATCATAATCAAAATCCTATTTTTGCATAAACCTTTAACTATCAATCTGACTTTGTAGGTTTCAACTTGGCCATTTGTTTTAATCTTTTCTTATAGACCCATTGGCACCCAATAGAGGTCACACCTTCTGGTGCATCAACCAAAGTCCACATTTGGTTGGTGTACATGGAGTCTATTTTGGATTTCATGATCTTTAGCTATTTGTCTGAGTCCTTACTCATGTAGCTTTCGTATAGGTCAGAGGTCATCATTTTTAATGATGTGAGCTTTATTATTCTCAATAATGAATCCATATCTCAAAGCTGCATTTCGTACTCTATCCGACTTTCGTAGAGGAGGTGTGTCTTGTGGTTGTATCTCATCAATGGATACTTCTAGTTGAGAAATTTTTTGTGCATCTATTTGTAGGTCTTGAACTTCATCAAGTTTAATTTTCTTCCACTGACCCTTTCTAGGATAAATTCTTTTTTCATAAAACTGGCATGCCTACTAACAAATATCTTTTATTCAGTAAGGTGGTAGAAGAGGTATCCCATACTCTCTTTAAGATATCCTACAGATAAATATTTATCTGTCCTAGCACTTAACTTATATCCAAACTTCTTTTAACATAAGTCGGACAGCCCTAAATCTTAAGATACTTAAAATTAGACTTCTTACCTCTGCATATCTCATATGGAGTACTAGGTACAGATCTTGAAGGTATTCTATTCAAAATATACACTGTAGTCTTCAGGGCATAACCCCAGAAGAAAATAGGTAAATCTATAAAGCACATCATATACCGCACCATATCCAATAAAGTATGATTCTTTCTTTCAGCATATCATTTAGCTGCGGCGTATAAGGAGGGGTCCACTCAGAGAGAATCTTTTTTTCCTTAAGATGATCCAGGAACTCACTAGAAAGATATTTACCTCTTTGATCTTATCGAAAGATTTTAATATAATTTTTAGTTTGCTTCTCAACCATACTTTCTACTCTTTAAATTTATCAAAGGCTTTGGATTTATATTTCATAAGATATACGTATTCGAACCTTGACAAATCATCAATGAATGGGATGAAATAAGAGTATCCACCTTTGACCTGAGTTGTCATAGGATCACACACATCTGTATGCACAAGTTCTAATAACTTACTTGTCCTTTCTTCATGTCCAGTAAATGAAGTCTTGATCATTTTTTTTATAAGACAAGATTCACAAGTTCCTAATGATTCATAATCATAAGGATCAAAGAACTCTTCTTCGTATAACTTGTTGATTCTTGTCTCACTAATATGACCAAGCCAACAATACCAAAGAAAGGTATTATTAACTTCTTCTCTCTTTCGCTTTCTACTTTCATCAATATAAAAGATATTGTCATTAAGAGATAGAATTAAGAGATCATTATCAAAAATGCCATTACAGATATGCTCATTAGAAAAAGAAATAGAGCAACTCTTGCCCTTTTTATTAATTTCATAACCTTGTTGCAACAACAATGGTACAAAAATTATATTTTTAATGATCTTCGATATATAATAACAATTCTCTAATTCTAAGATCTTTCTTGAAGGCAACTTCAGGAGATAGGTTCCAACAGCTTCAGCCTGGAGGGTCTCTCCTCCAATACCATAAAGCTCGAAGTCACCCTTCTTCAATGATTTAATTCTCTGTAGTCTCCATAATGACTTGTATATGTGAGAACCATAGGTGGTATCCAATACTCAAGAATTTGATATTGAAGAATTTAATGATAAATTAGTATGTATCATATACATACTTCTTGATGCAACACTTGCACCAGGCTTTACACTTGCAAGGAAAGCTTTGCAATCTTTTTTCAAGTGGCCTGCCTTACCACAGTGAAAATAGATACCTTGTCCAGAGACTTTCTTCCCTTTCTTCCTCTTCATGATGCCATCTTTAGGGTTCAACCTTTCCTTAAACCCTTCTTGCCTGCCTTCTTCTTAGAGATTCCATCCACAAGAAGAAGTGGAGCTTTATCCTTCTTGATATGGCTCTCGGCTATTTTGAGTATTTTCAACAGCTTAGGTAAGAACTATTAGTTTGTTCATGTGATAGTTCAGAACAAATTGAGAGAATGATTCTGAGAGTGATTGTAAGATCAGATCCTGACTCAACTCCTCATCCATCATAAATCTCAATTGACCTAATCGAGTGATCAAGTCAATTACCATGAGAACATAATCTTGTACGGATGTTCTTTTGTCATCCTGATATGGAATAACTGCTTAGATATCTCATATCTAGCAGTTCTACTTTGTTCACTATCCAACTCTTTAAGATTAAGCAATATGGACTGAGTATCCATGCCTTCATGCTGTCTCTGTAACTCATTACTCATAGAGATCAATATGATGCATTTGACAGTAAGGCTATCATTCTACCACATCTTGTACGTGGCTACTTCAACCTCTGTAGCACCCTCTCCTACCAGCTCAAGGTCAGGGGCATCGAGGATATAGGAGATATTCTCCTCAGTGAGCATAATTTTAAATTCCTCAACTAGTCCACATAATTAGGATCGATCAATTTATTGAAATCTAAAATTTATACAGTGATAATAAAGATGCCATATAGAACTTAATCTACATAAATAAAGAATATTACATAAGCAGACAACTCATGATGATACACACTGTTAAACAGGACTTAAGTCTAATTATGTCTTCCACTATTTTATCGGATACCATAGCCCTCTCATATGATAAATAAGAAAATCATGATCCAATTTCTTAGTGGGGTTGAGATTCCAATCCCTCATAAAGGCCTTATGGTTGTACAACAAACCATTATGAGTTCAGAGGTAGAAAATTTTTTCCAATTGCATCTCATGCAACTCACAACATTACACTTGCCTCTAACACACTCATAGCCTTGTGATTGCACAACAAACTATAGTGTCTAGTTAAGTTCGATCTTTCATTTATATACAGTCAAATTTGAATAATACTGTCTTTGTGGTTGTACAACAAAGCAGTACATTCAAAAATACCGTAAGCATCTTATATACATTAGGACTATATTACATCTGTTCTCATAGCAAGTCTTGTGGTTGTATAACAAATCTACTATGATTCTTGATATAATATTAATCTAGCATGAAGGAAGGCCTTGAGTAGTATTTTTAATATTAATTTTTTTAATTTTTAGACCGCTTAACCAAATTGGTCAGGTAAGTAGATGGGGGCCCTCCCATTGCTTCCTTGGACATCAATAAATTGACTAGATCAGTCAATAGAACCAATTAAATAACTACTTTTAGTATTTTCTAGATACTAATTGATCAACTGATCAAGAATTGATTAACCCATAATTGCTATCACTACAACTTAATATAATTTTATGAGGACTTTACCGATCTCATGCATATTCTAACATGAATCATATAAAATTCAACTGTATATAGATTTAAATCTATGATTGTATCATATATGCATCAATTCATATCAAATCATATGAATACACAATCATCACATGATTATGGACATAGCATGCATCAATAGAACACTATCAGCATACGGACATATGATTGAACCAACAAGGCCGGCTCGATATCACTGTAGGGTTACGATGGCATAGTGGAAGCACATATTCAAAATTTTATATAATGAAATCCAAACCATTAAACCCTAATCTAGAACTTCTTTGATAATTAACAATCATATACATAAATATACATGACAACATAGAAGGTATAGAAGAATACCTGTAGTGCTATAATCCAAAATCCGATAGAGCTTTAACCAGGTGTCCAAGTGTTCACCCTCCAATGGTGATCCACACAGGGTCTTGATCAAGACTCTTGCTCCTTAACTTGATACCTCCCACCAAATTCTTTCTTCAAGAATTTCTTTGGACAGCACAACCTTTAGGCCTTTCTTCCTCTCCTCATAGCCTTTTCTTTCTCTATCTTTCTTGTCTCGTTGTCTTTCTTAAATCTCTTCTTAAGTCCTTATCCTAAAATCAAACTTGTCCTTACTATTTTGGACTTATCCTAACAAAGAAAGGAAGAGACTAATTGGACAACCTAAGGGACTTATGTAACAAAGAAGAGATTGGAATTCTCGGATGAATGGAATACCCCACATGTGTCCCCTATTTATATTTGGAGATCGGGTGCCAATCAGATCCACTCGCACCCCATCCGAGGGTTATCTCATGCCCCATCATAAATTCTCACACCTTCCCACCATATCTCATGCCCATCTGAAACTTCTGTGACATGTGGAAACATGAGAAATAAATCTGAGAGTCACTTCATGCAGAAGGACTCTTCGGAGAAAAATTTCTCGATGTTTTCCGATGGGTCGCGAGGATTCACTTTGGTGCCACCCTTCTCCACCCTTGATCAGCACTTCATGGCCATCCAAGGGCCCATAATTGAGGTGCCAAACTCAGATTATGCATGGAGAGAAATAGGTGTGGAAGGGGTTTTAAGATACCTTAACCACTTGGACTCTCAGTCCAAGTGGTGCATGGTTCAACATAGGTAGCTAGAGTTTGGATAAGATCAAGTCTAATTTGATCAAAAGCTTATCCAACATTAACACATATGATGGCTGACCAAACTCCACATCCAAATGGAATTAGCATGAAAATTAGAATAGATAAATACTAGGAAGTGGCATCCCATCCCATAGGAAGCCATTTGGCCTTAACGCACAAGAAGAAATCCCACGTGCTAAGAGAAAAATTTCTTACATGTGGAAGCCTGATTTATGTGCCCAACAATCTTGACTTAATCAACCAAGGATTAACCTAAGTTGCACCCAAATCTGGTTTGAGTTTAATTAGATTTAATTAGCCCAATCAGGAATCAAATTCAAATCCGATTCGAACACAAGAGCTAGGGTTTGCAACATGTGCTAGCATGTTCATTCTGCAAACATGATCCAATCTAATTAGATCTTTAATCAATTTTCTTTATGTGTGACCCATTGGGTTTCATATCTAGCCAGTAGTAGATTCGGATGCAAGTTGACTTGATTTGATTAGAATCCAATCTAACCAATTTAGGTCTGATCGAGCTAACCCAACTTTAACAATTAGAATCCTTTCTAATTGACGATCGAATTTAACTCTTTAATTTGATCAAACCTACAAAATAAGATTGACATCTAGCAATGTACCATATCTACTCGAAAGATATAAATTTTGATAAAAATATCAAAAATATCTTTCAGTGGTAACTTATCGTACAATTCGATCCTGCGATCATCCTGCATCGAAAATAAGACTCTAGTCAGAAAAAAATATCAAAACCAATATCATATTCATATCTCTCTCAATCTTATAATGACAATTTAATTAATAAATATTAATTTTTTTAATTTTATTCTACTTTAATCAAAGACTTGAATCATCATCTGATTAGAGCAAGTAGGATGCGGTATCCTCTTACTAGGAGTGATCGATTTCATGTTGACCTACTCACAATCTCCATAGATAATCCATCATATCTAGAACACCCCGTACATAACTCAGTCATGAATGAGTATGAACCAAAATATGGATTCATGCATATAAGGTTCCATGGTAGTCTCAGGTCAAAGGATTATTTGCATAACTCCGACTAAGAGAATCATCTTTTGACATGTGTGTAAGACTCTATAAAGTATTCTCAAGTCGGATCAATTCAGTGAACTCATTCTCTAATGAGCACCCACATCATTATATTAGTGTCTCTACATAAGTGACTGTGAGATCAATCATCCTCTCCATCGAGCATACATATGATGTGTCAGTCTTTTAAAAATATTGATCTCTGACTCAATAATCCAACAACTAAAAATATTTTAGATTAAAATTTAAATTTTAGGTCTTATAGATATGACCTCATTATAGCTCTAAAATTATTGTCCTAATCTATAGGGTTCATCATAATCTTAACAAATATAAGATGCAGCATATGATAAAACACAAATACCTTTTATTTGTTTATAGAATATCATTATATGAGTCAGAAAGATTAAAGAATAGTCCATCAAAATATAAATTTCGATTGGTTTGTAGGGAATCATTCTTTCAGTGGTGGCATGTGGACTCCATTAAAACTGTTGGTGCAAAAATCTGTCGGTGTCGGAGAAGCTGGAGTCGAGGGAGTCGCGGTCGCCGTCGGAACCTGCAAAGGAAGTCTAAATCAGAGTTGGGGTTGCTCCGGTAAGACCCTCCGACGTTCAAGTCAGTTCTCTGCCTCAACAAGAATGGAGTGCTCGAACGGAAATTTTAGCAGAGTTTTGAGATAGGAGATAGAGCTTAGAAGATAACATATCTGGGGGTCCCTATTTATAGGCAGAGGGCGTAACAGACTGATAGCGACGCCTGTAACCGCCTGGTAGTGGGCCATTCAGGGCAATGAGAAGTTTGTTATGGAGGGTAGTGGAATGGAGTCATGGCCACACCGGGGCCTGCCACATGGAGCCTGTTGTGGAGAGTGGAGTGATGTCTGTTGTCGTGACTTGCCAGAGCATGATGGAGCCGCGTGGGATCCGTTATAGGAAGTGGAGCAGAGTCACGGCCCTTATTACGGCCTGCCAGGGAGTCCGGGCCTGTCGGCCGAAGCTCGGTAGGGGTATCTGGTGGAGTGGAGTAGCTCTCTGTCTCAGAGGAGCTCGGATGTTTTCGAGGTTGCTGACAAGCCCGCTGTCATCGGGTGCCTTAGGTGTTGGTGCTGCAGGCTGAAGTCATTTTATCGTAGAAGCTCGGACGGAGACTTTTCGTTGGTGAAGCCCGATTGGAGTTGGTCTGATGTAGGAACTAATTCGAAGGCTGTCTGCTGGGGAGATCCGATTATATAAGGGGTCTGATAGAAGGTCGTCCGACAGCTGAATTCAGAAGATGTTGTAGAAGCCTGTCCATAGGAGGAGCCTGTAGAACACTGTTGAAGTCCGACTGGAGCCGTTGAAGGTCGGTTGACGCTGTTGAAGGTCGGTTGATGTTGTTGAAGGTCGACGACGGGAGAGGTATGGAAGACACCGGAGGTAGTCGGTCGCCGTGGAAGTTCTACTGGTGGAGCTTGTCCGCAGTGGGAGTTCGTCTGGAACCCATTCGCTGTGGAAGTTTAGGAGAAGTTCGGTTCTTGTAGAAGTTCGAATGAGGACCGATTATCGAAGAGGCTCGGCTGAAGTCCCCCTATGACAGAAGTTCGGAAGGCATTCGTTATAGTGAAAACTCGGATGGAATTCGCTTACAGTAGAGATCCGATGTGAACCCTCATAGTAGAAACTCGAGGTAGACCGCCTATGGCAGAAGCTCGGAGTAGATCGTTGTAGTAGGAGCCCGGAGTAGATTGTTTGTAGTAGGAGCCCGGAGTAGATCGTTGTAGTAGGAGCCCGGAGTAGACCGTCTGTGGCAGAAGCTCGGAGTAGATCATTTGTGGTAGGAGCTCGGAGTAGACCGTTTGGCTCCCGTAGGAGCTCAGGATAGGCCGCTCGTAGTAGAAGTTCAGGGTAGGCCGCTTGTAGTAGAAGTTCGGAGTAAAGGCCCGACTCCCATAAGAGCTCGGATGAAGTCTACCTGCAATAAAAATTCGAGACAGAGGCCCGACTCCCGTAGGAGCTCGGATGAAGTCTACCTGTAATAAAAATTCGGGGCAGAGGTCCGGCTCCCGTAGGAGCTCGGATGAAGCCTTGAAGGCGGTCGACCGTCGTAGAAACTTGGAGGAGGTCCGGCCGTTGTTGAGATCTGCTGTTGGGAAGTTTGGCCACTGACGAAGTTCTGGAGGAAGTTTGGATTGGAGTCGATCGTGGCTGGAAAAGATCTGAAAGAGGTCTGGAGAACGGTTGACCACTGTAGAAGGTCGGTCGATAGTGGAGCCCAGGGAGCACTTAGAGCAGCCTGATAGGCGACTGAAGAAGCTCATCACTGGAGAAACTCGAGGAATGTGGTAGGAGTTCGTCCGTCAGAGGAATCCGATCGTCACTTGTGGAAGGCACTGTGAGAGTTTATCCGTCAGTAGAATTCGAGAACATTATGGAAGCTCGGCCGTCGGAGAGGTCCGAAAATATGTCGCCCAAGGTCGGAGGTTGGAAGAGTCCCAGGAGGGCCACTCTTGATACAAACTTCGGCTGGGGGGTATTTTATACCTAACACCAGTCCCCCTACTTTCGAGTTCGAGTTTCAAATGAAGGAAGTACAGAGAAATTTTCACAGCCGAAGTTGCTCCCTTGATTTTCGCACGCGATCGCCTTCAGATATTTTGGCATTTAATGCACGTGCGTCGGAGTCTTTTCAAATCGGAGCGATCCGAGGAGACCTTTCGAAATTTTC
>KE507312.1:44859-57682 GCA_000441515.1 Elaeis oleifera
CTAGATCAGTTTGATTAAATTTTAATCAAATCAGATCGACTTACACTCAGATCTATTGCTGGCTAGATATAGAACTCAATGGGTCACACACAAAGAGAATTGATCAGGGATCTAATTGGATTAGATCATATTTGCAAAATAGACATGCTAGCACATGTTGCAAATCCTAGCTCCTTGTTTCGAATCAAGTTTAAAATTGATTAGAGATAGGGCTAATTAAATCTAAATTAATTCAACATAATTTGGGTTTGAGTTGAGTCAGCCCTTGGCTACATGTACCAGGATTTTGACACCATTTAACTAGGTGGCCGCATGTCAAAATTTTCTTGCACGTGGGGTGCAGGTTTTGAGTGCAGGACCTGAATTGGCGTCCCATGAGATGGGACACCCCTTCCTCAAGTTTATCCAAATGTTCCATGATGAAAAATTTTTTTGATGATTCCTGAGTTAATTTTGAGAGCAAAAAATCCTTCTGAGGCTAAACACCTTTGGTTTAATTGTGAAAATTGGTTGAAGTTTAAAATCCTGCCAATTTGATCCATGCACCTAACCAAGAGTCCAACTTGTGAAGGACTCTAATCCAAGTGTCACACCACATTTTGATTTCAGATTTTTTTCATACCATTAGCAAGTTAGCACCTTTATTTGGTCATTGGATGGCCAAAAGTCACTGATGGATGGTGGAAATAATTATGTCTAAGGAAGCTGCGTGATGCATCGAAGAATCATCGAGAAAAATATTCCGAAGAGTCTTTTTGTGCGAAGCATCTCTTGGATTTTTTTTCGATGATTGCCATATGTCATGAGGCTGCTTATAGGCATTGAAAATTGGCTGGGGTGTGAGATAATTTTAAAGGAGCGAGATGGTGCGTGGAGAGGGTGCGAGAACAAATCCCTTGCATCCTATCGCTAACTATTTAAGGGGTGTGTCGGGGATTTGTTTCATTCAGATCTCTCATCCTTATCTCTTCTTTATTATACACTCTCCTTATTGTCCAATTAGTTTCTTCCTTCTCTTGTTAGGACAAGTCCAAAAATTGTAAGGATAAGTTCAATTTTAGGACAAGAGCCTAGGAAGAGAATTAAAAAGACAAGGAGAGAAGAAAGGTAGGGATAGGAGGCTAGGAGGAGAGGAAGAAGATCTTGAGATCCTGATGCTCAAGAAAATTCTTTGAGTGAGAATTTTAGAGGAGAAATCATCCTAAAGAGTTGGTGTCCTGATCATATCCCTGTGTGGATCACCGTTGGAGGGCGAACACTTGGGTGCCTGGTGGAGGTTCAGCCGGATTTTGAAATAAGCATTTCAGGTATTCTTCTATAGCTTAAATTTTATTATGAATATATGTTATATGATTGTTAATCATGAAAGAGGTTCTAATTTATAAATTTAATAATTAAATTTTTTAATTTAAATTTTAAAATCTATTATGCTTTCGCTATGCATGCCTACCTTGAAACTCTACAATTTCCATGCATTCATGTGTGTATTTGAATTATTTTTCTAAATAATTTTTGATCTGAATTGAATATTTTATATATTGTATAAATTTAGTTTTAGATCCAAATAATGTATATGATACATTGATCTAATTAGATTAGATGTAAATATTACTGATATGATCATGTTCATAAGTGCATGCTTGAATTTTTTTGCATACCGCACATGTAGATTGTTAGATAATGTACAAGTAGATGTAATTAATTTAAAATTAAATTTTAATCTTAGTAGCCCAGTACTTAGATTGATGTGTTCATCAGACCATCCGATTATAAGAGAAAGTAGAGATTAAAGTCTCTCTCTTATCCATTCGATTGGTTCTCTTATGACCAATTGAAGTGCCACTGTGATCAAATCTCATGAAGAAGAACAGCAAAAAAAAATTTAAATTATTTTAATCATAAAAATATTTAGATTAAATCTAAAATGATTCATGATTAATTATAATTTAATAAATAATTTAAATATAAAATTATTTTAAGATCTGAATCATATGTTACATATGATGTAGTTTGAATTGATCTGAATATTGTTATGATATATGTGATGTATGTATGAGATTTAGATCAAATTGATATAAGTTTAATTATTAAATATAGATCTAAAAATTAAATTTTAAGATCTAAAATTTTGAAACATATGGTATGCTTCACTTGAAATCCTAGTAGAATAATTCTACAAACTGAAATATATATTTTATGCACTTAATTTGAAATTAAATGATCTAGATTTGAGAATTGAAGATCTTAAGACACCTCATAAATTGATCGTAATGGGTTAGCACGAATCAGATCTTCTAATTGGGTTAGACCTAGGGTCAGAAATAAATATAAACTAATTAAAAAATTAATTAAATCTAATCAAGAGTTGAATTAGATTAGATCAAAATTTTCTAAATCAACCTCAATAGTTGTAGCTTGATCAAGTCCATATTTTTGACCATACCAAATGGACCGAATTGTGGCTCAATGGTTTAGTCCAAGTATTTTGGTTGACTGAATTAAAACTAATCGACCAATTGGTGTCTAAGGTAAGTTCGATAATATTGCTTGACAATATGAACGATGGTTTTTAATTGACAGTCTACTTATTTGATCATTTCGATGGTGTCTAATACAAGCCACGACAGACCCTCCCATCGATCTCACTTATCTAACCAATTTACTAGATTATATTTTGATTAGGTCACTAATTGATTTGAGCTGACCCATGCCATTAAGGTAAATCAGTGTGACTGATTTAGGTGTCTCTAGATCAGCTTATCTCTAGTCTTTTTTATGACTTGGTGAAATCAGTGGAAGGATATATAACTTGCCGGTCAATCTCTTCTCTCATTCTCAAATCATTAAATTAGTTTGACTGATTTAGGTACCCTTAGACCAGCTTTTTTCTCATCTTTTTCATGATTTAATGAAGTCAGTGGGAGAATTTAGACTTGCTAGTCCCATGGACTAGCTCATCTAGTCCTTTTTGTGACTTGATAAAGTCTGTGGAAGGATTTAAGATTTGTCGGTCAATACATTCTAAATCATTAAATCAAATCTTCTAAATTATTAGATCCTTAAAATGAGATAGTTATGGGGATAATTAGATCATAGCCTCCCATTAAGGTGGATGATAATGGGACCAATAGTCTAGGTAAGCATTGCAGACCCATAGGCCTGGAGTTTATTTGGATATTAGAATTATTATTCATTATATGATAACTCAGTCGTGTCTCTCTGATGGGTGGTCAAGTTGGCCGACCATAGTCGGACCTGATCATTTGTTGGCTAGATAGACTGAGTATGGTCATATTAATGGTTAGACCTAACTAGTACTTTCAATGGAGGCTCTAGCCTACTAAAATGAAACATGAGCTAAAATTAATTACTAGAAGTTGTTTGGAGAAATAATTGGTTAGGAATCTACCCATAGATGCAAATGGATTGGCCAACCAAAGTCGGGCCCATGTGCAGTCTATGTGAATTTTAGTACCCGCTAAGAAATTAAGATAATTCTTTAAACTGGAGGTAGAGGCTACCAATTCGTATAAAATAGTGGAAGGATCTTTAGACTAAAATTCAAGTCTTTAGGATTAAATAATTCATATACTAATAGATCTTAATATTTTTCATTCAGTGATGGCTAGTAATTTGTGTTGAGATTTGATACCTCAAAATTCGGTCCACACTGAGCTCACAGTAAGGTCTAGGATGATGAACAGAGTCCAACGAGCCTAAGAACAGTCCAAATGGAGTCTAGATGTTAAAGATACGTACGAAAAAAGACTATGAGCATGTGGCACAGCCCATGAGGCGATGGAGGCACAGTCGGGCTCGATAGATGCATGCGCGCCAGGAGCACGCGGGCATGCCCAGCGCAGGGGCATGCAGGGGGCTGGCCCAACTGACGTGCAAGCACCCAGGCCCAGCACCCTGTCGCGGTCCACCAAGGACCGTAGGGTGCTGGGTGGTCCATGGAGGCTGCATGGACCGATCATGCGGTCTACACACAATTCATAAGTGTTTGTGCACAATCCGACAATCCAGATCACGTACAGTCATGATGAAATGGCTAGAACTCAATCTAGGCATGATCAGACTTGATTTGAGGCTGTAGTGTGTGATCGGACGGCTCTGGTGCGAGCCGATCACGATCGGATAGCCACAGATAGTTTTAGGATTGATTTAGACTCGATATTCCAAGTGTAATACTATTTTGAAGATTCTAGAGCCTATATAGCTCCGATTGATGAACAGTTATTACGTTGGTAGCTGGTAACATTCTAGAGGTGTAAAAAAGCTTCAGGAGAGATTTCAAAGAACTTTTGTAGGGATTTTGAGGTTTTTTGTTGAGAGACTCTTATATAAGGGTTGAGTAGTGAGTTCCTCTTATATTGTTGTATTTTATTCTCTCATAATGAAGCTTGCATGCCCCATGAAGGTAGGTTTGAGGTCGATCCATGTATTTGTATTGTGCTTCTTATTTTATTTCTTCTTTCTTTCTGCTGCAATGCATAGTATCGAATCCTACATAATAATTGGTATCAGAGCTAGGTTGTACGAGAGCATAGGTTGCGACAGTGGTGATTGAGATAGAAGATAGAGAAGACAAGTATAATCAAGGTGAAGATCAACCAGTTCGATGGGAAGAGTAATTTTTCTTGTGGCAAGCGAGGGTGAAGGACGTGCTTATCCAGTAAGGGTTGATTGATGATGCTCTCTTATGTGAGGAGAAGCCGACTATCATGAAGATGTAGAATTGGAGGTGGCTCCAGATATAGATGATAAGTACGATTTGCTTGTACCTAGATATGAGGTGGTGATCTATGTGCTTGGCGAGTCTTTCCCAACGATGCTGTGGTCGAAGCTTGAGGAGTTGTACATGATGAAATCTCTCACCAATACTCTCTTCCTCTGGAGATAGTTTTATCAGCATACTGGAGTATCTCAGTCACTTCCAGAAGATCCTCACTGACCTCCTCAGCATTGGCAAGAAAGTTGAGGAGAAGACCAAGATGTTGGTCTTGCTAGCATTGCTTTTCCATTCGTATGAGTCTTTGATAACTGCTCTTCTAGTGGAGAAGGGCACCATCAAGATAGATGAGGTAACCATAGCGATTCTCCAAAATGAGATTTTCAAATAGGAGAATCCAGCTTCAAGCTCAGGCGGCAGCTCAATTTTAGCGATTTTTGGAGGAGCAGAACGTGATAGATGGAGCGACAGGAGATCACGATGAGAGCGGTCCAAGTCCAAGATGAGGGACATGAGCAAGATCAGATATTATTGAAGTGATGAGTTAGAGCATCTAGCTAGAGATTGCTTTCAACTCAGGGATCAGACGAGGGCTACTACAGCGATTGCCAGAAGCGAGTCAGAGAATGATGTCCTGGAGATATTTGATAAGTTATCTACTTCTTTCAGTAGTGAATTTTAGATTCTGCATGCACCTATCATGTATGTTACAGAGAGGAGTAGTTTGACTCTCTGGAGAGTAGTGAGGGCATTGTTTATCTACTGAATGGATCGAGCTATGCGATCAGAGGTATCAGGATGGTTAGTGATGCATGTCGTAGCACACTAAAATTAATCCTACTCATTACTATATAAATAGGGTGAGTTGGGATCGTATTCACAGGGATCTTAGATCGATTATTTAAAATATAAAAAAAGAATAATAGATTGTAAGAATTAAGAATGAAATATAGAGATTGCAATAAAATATTTTTATTGATCGAATAAAGAAGCATACATAATGGAAAAGAACAAAAGTTCGATACAAAATAACTAAATCAAGTTGAACTTCTCACTGTGCTCGATAGTGGATGTGCCTCTTTGAATCCTTCATCTTCATCTGTGCAGGCAGCGGTAGGATGGCTGGAAGGCTTGGTCTAAGAACTTCAAGGAAGAAAGATAGATGGAAGAGGGTATGAAAATATGAAAAGGATAGCGGCACTAGGATTAAGACCTCTCCTAAATTTCTTAGGATGTGGAAAAGAGATCTGTGGAGGAATATGATGATGGATAAGGAAGAAGAAGATGGATTGCTAGGGTTAGTACCCCCTTAGACTTATGGAGAAGAAAAAGAGGGAGAGAAAGAGAGAAACTTGAAGAGAACTTAGGGTTGGCTTGATTAGAGAAGATGGAGACCTTGAGATTCTATTTATAGAATGGAGAGTGGCTGATTTCTCATGAATAGGGGCACAAGAGAATTTAGAGTTTCATAAGAAAGGTGGAGTGTGAACAAGGACCCTTAGATCAAGCCTCTTGCTTCTCCTCCATTGATCAATAAGTCATGTTCATACTTGGTTCCATTTATCTTCTAATCTGAATCTTTGATTGGAGAGGTTGCTTCTTGACCCTTGATCTTTAAGTCACGTTCATACTAGAATGGGAGCGGTTGCCTGGTTCACTCAAATTTGATCCGATTTGAATCTAATTTGAATCGTATGAACCCAAACTCCTAATTATCTACAAAATAGACTAGAGAGCATCAAATTTTTAATAAATAAAATACTATTAAATAGAATTATATACCTCTAGTAGCTTAATTCAAATGTTCATCACACCCTCCAACTTGAACTTTACTCATCCACGAGTAAAACAGATACATTAGTATTGTGCACCAAATTATCCTTGAATCGAAAGTTATCTTAAGCATTCCTAATAGTAGTGGATACCCAACTAGATCATTAAAAAGGTACTTCATTGGATTATCAGTTTGATCCAATTAGTAGTTAAGATTAGCCATAGAAATTTTTAGAGATCTTCTTTCACCGACTCTCCACTCTTCTCTTTAAATCCTCTAACTTAATGTGGGTTTGGTGTAGTATCTTTTTATAGTTTATTCTCTTTATTCTCTCTCTTCTTTTTTTTGAAGAAATATTTACATATACAGTCGGTGTAATGTCCTAACCCCTAAGCTTTCTATTGACTCTTGTAGCGAGCTTTAGGCTAATGACTCCCAAACTAATTAGCTTTAGGGCATTAGGTATAAAATATCCCTCAAGTTTACTGACTCAAGTCAAAAAAGCTACGAGTTAAAACTAACTATACAAGAAGTTTCTCCATATTCTCACCTTTTGACGCGAACAACAATGCTTATTTAGACGAAGGAACCCGATTACTTAGTAAAAATGCTAAATTTTTTTTTTCATCAATGATTAAAGTGAACTTTTTGCATACTTTGATATTTTAATCCATACCCACATGAAGTAGATTCTTCATTGAGATAGGTGGGAAGAGGGTTCTAGAATCACTCCAAAATTTAGTATGGTCTAAATTCAATTGAGTGTCTTTAATAATTTCTTCCTTGATACCTCTAAAATTATCTAGACCATTAATTACTCATTGATTAAGATGCCTAGTTAACTTCAAATCGAGACAAAATTTAGATACACAAAACTAATTATTTCTGATCATACTTGAGGACTTAATTAAATTCATTATTCTCCCTCCCCAACTAAATTTTCAATATCCCCAATGAAAGAAGAAAATCATAACAAAGCTAAATAGAATGTAACAAGAAAGGATACCACCTGAGTTTGATGTGTGCAATGTTGATTGAGAGGTCTTTCATTGCTGGTGTGGTGTGTTTTTGACTCTATTGATCCTGGTGCTCCCCCAACTTGGCTAATAGCATCATTTTTTCCACTCTATTGTAAAGATCCAACTTGGCTAATTGTCTTTCTCAAAGATTCCTACAAAATGAAAAGAAATTAAAAAATAATTGCATAAATTAGATTGCCTCCCAACAAGCACTAAGTTTAACGTCTTTAGCTAGACTATATTCAGTTGTAGACTGGATCCTGCAATTCAATTGAGTCAACTTGCTTGCCATCTTTGATTTCATCCACATAATATTTCAATCGTTGGCCACTCACTTTGAATGTGTTTCTCTGTTTAGAGTCTTTGATTTCAATTGCTCCATGAGGTTTCAGTTACGACATATGGTCCATCCCAATGTGAACAAAATTTTTCAAGAAATAGTCGTAATCTCGAATTGTAAAGCCACACTTTTTGATTAGGTTCAAATATTTTCATGAAATATATTTATCATGATAAGCCTTAGTTCGAGCTTTATAAATTAGTGAACCCTCGTATGCTTCATTGCGTAGCTCTTCTAATTCATTCAATTGTAGTCTCCAATTACTACCAGTATTTTTCATGTTGAAATTGATTTGCTTTATGACCCAAAATGCGTGGTGTTCTAATGATAGGCTTTTTCAAAAATGAGCCGGTAAGGAGACATTTCTATCAAGGTTCTGTATGCAGTGTGGTAGGCCCATAATGCATCATCTAATCATCCAGACCAATCTTTTTTATCAGACCTAACCGTCTTCTCGAGAATTCGTTTGATCTCTCTATTGAAGACTTCCACTTGGCCGCAAGTTTGGGGATGGTATGGTGTGGCAACTTTGTAAATAATTTCGTATTTCTTTATTAAACTTTCAAAGTGTCTATTCATGAAGTGTGCACCTCCGTCACTAATAATGGCTCTTGGGCAACCAAATCGACTTAAGATGTTCTGTTGGATGAATTTGATTACCACCTTGTGATCATTCGTTCTGGTTGCTATAGCCTCAACCCATTTGGATACGTAATCTACCACAATCAAAATATATTCGTATCCATAGGATAGAGGAAAGGGCCCATAAAATCGATTCTTCAGGTATCTAAAACTTCCACGACTAAGATGGGGGATAGGGGCATCATGTTTTTTTAAAATATTCTCCGTCTGCTGACAGTGTAAGCACTCAAGATAAAATTTATGTGCATCCTTAAACAATGTCAGCCAGTAAAATTCACTTTGTAATACTTTCGTGGCCATTCTCTTCCCACTGAAATATCCCCCGCATGCATGAGAGTGGCAAAAAGTAATATACTTTGATACTCACTCTCAGGGACATAGCATCGAATCACTTGGTCAGGATAATGTTTGAACAATTCGAATTCCTCTCAATAATAATGTTTGACCTGTGAGAAGAATCAATCGTTCTCCTATTTTATCTAATAGAGAGGAACTTGTCCTGTTACCAAATAGTTAATGATGTGGGCAAACCATAGGATTTGGTCAGAGGTGGTTGCAAAAAGTTATTCGTTAGAAAATTTTTCTTGACCTCATCTATACCCATCGTATGATCAACTAAGATTCTAGAAATGTGATTAGCAACCACATTTTCAGAACCCTTCTTGTCTCAGATTTTTTGATCAAATTCTTAAAACAGAAGGATCCATCTGATCAATCATGGTTTAGTATCTTTCTTTGAGAGCAGATGTTTCAGAGCCGCATGATCAGAATAAACTAGAATCTTAGATCCTAATAGATATAAACAAAATTTTTCAAGAGCAAATACTATAGCTAGTAGCCCTTTCTCTGTTGTGGTGTAGTTCAATTGGGTATCGGATAGAGTCTTATTAGCATAATAGATCACATATGGCTCTTTATTGATTCTTTGACCTAAGATGCCCCTATTGCGAAATCAGAAGCATCACACATGATTTCAAATAGGAAGGACCAATCAAGGGATTTTATTATGGGTGCTATTGTCAGGACTGTTCGTAACGTGTGGAAGGCTTGTAGACATTCTTCATTAAAGATAAATGGTGTGTCCTTAGCTAGTAGATTGCACAAGGGTCTCAATATTTTGCTAAAATCTTTAATAAAGCATTTGTAAAATCTAGCGTGATCTAGGAAGGATCGTATTTGTCAAACCGAAGTGGGGGTGGTAGTTTTGAGATGACCTCAATTTTGACTTTATCTACCTCAATCCTCCTTTCAGAAACAATATGTCTTAATACGATTCCTTTCCAAATCATAAAATGGCTCTTTTCCTAACTTAAAACTAGATTTATTTCTGTGCAGCACTTAAAGACTTTGGAGAGATTATGGAGACAATCTTCAAAGGTGGTTCCAAACACAGAGAAATCATCCATAAAAATTTTAAGATATTTGTCCACCATATTCAAGAAAATGGCCAAGATGCACCGTTGAAATGTAGCGGGTGCGTTATAGAGCCCGAATGGCATACGCTGAAAAATAAAGTGCCATAGGGGCAAGTGAAGGTGGTCTTCTCTTGGTCATCCAAAAATACAGGTATCTGATTGTATCCCAAATAACCATCAAGGAAATAGAAAAAATGTTGACCCGCTAGCCATTCTAGGATTTGGTCGATGAAGGGTAATGAAAAATGGTCCTTCCTAGTAACGACATTTAGTTTCCTATAGTCAATGCATATTCGCTAGCTAGATGGTGTGCGAGTGGAAAGCAATTCACCTTCTTCATTCTCCACCACAGTAATACCTGATTTCTTAGATACTACTTGGGTGGGGCTGACCCATTTACTGTCAGATATGGGATAGCTGATTCCAGCATCTAACCACTTTACCACCTCTTTCTTCACTACTTCCCACATGTTTGGGTTCAGTCTCCTCTGCATGTCTCGATGGGGTTTGGCATCTACCTCATAATGAATGTGGTGCATATAGATAGAGGGGTCAATTCCTTTAGATCGATAATGGACTAGCCGATAGCTTCTTTGTTTCCTTCAGAATACCAACCAATTGTGCTTCCTAATTCGGGGTCAAGTCTGATGCAATGATCACCGGGAGGATGTCATTAGGTCCTAGGAATGTATACTTGAGTGCGGTCAGAAGTGGCTTTAATTCTAGTACGGGTGGTGATTCTAATGATGGGGCTATGGGTGTAATGGCTCATACTTGATATATCAACTAGAATGTTTACTTCTTCGCTACTTCCCTTCATATCACAGTCATCCACTCCAAAGTGCATCAAGTGGGTGTCTCGAGAATCATGTGCAAAAATCATTGATGTTGCTTCCTCTATGATGTCCTCGAATGTATCTATCTCAAAGCAATTATCCGTTGATGATCCTTGAGATGCACTGAACACATTCAATCTCGATTTTTTATTCTCAAACGATACGTCCATGACTCTTGTCCTACAATTGATGCATGCATTTGCCGTAGCTAGGAAGGGTCTACCTAGGATAATGAGAATTTGCCTTGGATTGCCACTCAGTTCCATATCAAGAACTAGAAAATCAATTGGAAATAGAACTCATCTATCTTGACCAAAACATCCTCAATCATCCCATATGGTGTCTTAATTGACCTATCAGCTAACTGTAAAGTAACCGATGTGGGTTTCAGTTCTTCGAACTCAAAAAGTTCATAAATTGAGCTAGAAAAAGGTTCACACTGGCCCCTAGGTCCAGCAGAGCTTCTTCGATGTGAAAGTCCCCTATAATGCAAGAAATGGTAGGGGCACCTGGATCTTTAAGCTTTGGAGAGGTAGCGTGCTGGAGGACAGAGCTAACTTGTTTGATGAAGTATACTTTCTTCGAAAGTTATGATCGAGATTTACGTTTATGGGTACATAATTCTTTAAAATTTATGTAAGCTGGGACCTATTTGATTGCGTCTAGAAGAGGGAGATTAATTTGGACTTGCTTAAATAATTCCAACATCTCATTGAGCCTTTGTCCCTTCTTATCCATAGGAGTAGAGGCTTTTAGGGTACTCAAAAATGGGGCTTTAGGCAACTAAGGTGACTCCGGTGCAGTTGGTTCATTCTTTACTTTTGGGTCCTCCTTGTTCTTGGATGATTCGGGCTTGGTCAGAGGTCTAGGGTTGGTCTCATTGGTTTTACTCATGTGTTCAATGATTTTCCCACTTCTGAGAGTCATGATTGATTTGGCATGTTCAAAAAAATTTTTGGAGCATTAGAGCTCTCAACCATGAATTGCCCTCTCGGATTGCTCTTTTAGGTTGGCTAGGTAATTTCTCTCCTTCCCTCCTACTAAATGTGGTTGCTAGTTGACCTATTTGGGTCTCTAACTTAGCAATAGATTGTATGTGGGAGTTAAGGGTTTGGGTGTTGACTTCTAATCATTCTAGCATTTTTAAAATATTCTCCTCAAAAGCTGAGCTGTGACCAGTGGTAAATGATTAAGGAGTATTTTGGAACTGGTGGTATGGTCCAAGCCTATATGTCGGGTCCTGATAGTTAGGTCTAGATACAACAGGGCCAACCACTGACTGTGGTCTCCCAGAAAATTTAGATGGTTGCTCTAATCGGGGTTATAAGTGTTCGAGTATGGATCATTTGCTGATCTGTGAGCTTGTTGGGTTTGAGCTTGCTGGACCTGCTCGTGCACAACCTCAAAAAATTGAGGTGTAGTTGGGCATTCACTAACAAAATGGGTCAAACTTGCACACAACGCACAAACATCTTGGACTGGGTTAGGTAGAATCGGAGAGTGTCCAGTATTTAGAAGATAGTCTAATTTTTGAGACAACTCATCTATCTTACTATGGATATCCATAACATTTCCAATCTGATAGATTCCACCTCTTTTCTGTTGAGACATTGGTTGTTCTCTAGAGGTGGCAGATATGTGATGCAGGGAGTTCTCACTAAGTATTTCAAAGAGCTGCCAAGCCTCATCCTCACTCTTTAGCATAAATATCCCACCACATGATACATCAATCATTTATCGATGTTCTTCGATAGACCATTGTAGAAACACTGAACAAGTTTCCATTTGGGGACAGCATGGTGGGGCATTTACGAATGAGGTCTTTTAACCTTTCCCATGTCTCATAAAAAGTTTACTATCCAATTGAGAAAAACTAGTGATGGCTTTTCTAATTTGATTTATTTTTTCAATTGGAAAGTATTTCTTGAGGAACTCTCTCTAAAAATAGTCTCAAGTTGAAATGGTTATGGAATCTAGGGAGTTTAACCAATGCTTGACTTTGTCCTTAAGTGAGAAAGAAAACAGTTTTAACCTGAGGGAATCATCGGAGAAGTTTTGGATT